>OOFB01036941.1:30076-42975 GCA_900323305.1 Trachyrincus murrayi
CGAGACACTATTCTAGAAATGATTACACTTGAAATATATAAATAACTATAAACTATAAATATATATATAACTATAAAATATAACTATAAATATTTATCACAAAGTATATATTCTATATATTAACTATATGTTAGAAAAGAGAGAGAGAGAGAGAGAGACACAGAGAGAGGGTTATCGCCACTCTCTGCTGCAGGAGCGCTCTCTCCCCCCGTCTCTCTCTCACTCTCACTTTCCGTAGAGAAACAGTGAATATAACCTCGGTCAATATTTCCAGATGCATTACTTTCCTAATCACACCTCAATCAAACCATCTATAACCATATTCCTAAACATTTTAACATTTTAGATCGTGTGTATTTATTATTTTGTTGTTTTTTGTGCTTCTAATTGTTTTCAATTCAGTGAAATACAGGGACAGTAGATATAAATGTGTATTTCAATATGGTGGACCATTTTAGTGCCATTAAGGCCATCAAAAACATCCTTCTCCAATACCACCATCTCCCTCACTCAATGAAAATACCATATTTTTTGTTGATATCACACATCAACAGCCATACTTATTTTCAATTATTAACAGTTTTAAGTGCTCTATAATAATATGAAAATAATAGGCCTAACGAATGACCCCACAGTATTGCAACAATAGCGACAGTTCACCAGAAACATTTGCTTTTAACCATCAATATTGAACATAAAACAGCACACCATATTAAACTGCACTCATCTTTTTTTTTTTAATTACTACTTTCTCTCAAAAGGTTGAATGGTGTGTTCAGTGTTGTGGCTCCACCTAGGCTCTGAAGAGGATTTTCTTGCCATATGAAAAGTGCTGTGTTCAAACCGCAGGGCACACAACCGCTGTGACAGTGGAGGCTGGACTAGCTACTGTTAGAAGGTCGAGCATACATTTTAATTGCAGTGTAGGACACACTATTGTGGGTGTAGCCTGTTTTACATGCCTAGTTTTGTATATATATATATAAATGTACAATCACAGTAGGCCCATGTATCAACAGTATCAATTATTCTTTGAAAACATATTAGGCAATGTGTTAGCCTTATGGTTAGCCTACATTAAATGTCATCTAAAGACCTAATTTGAGCAAATACATTAAAAACATATTAATATATATATTATTATATACACCTACTACCGTCCTTTAACTCCCAAACATCTGTTCAAACAGCAGGTTGAGATATTAATTTACCTTTTGTCCTTTTTCCTATGGGCTTTTACACACAAAACAAAATGACAGCACTTTTCCCTTTATTCATCAATCACATGCTATACAAGAAGAATCATATCTTTTAAATAAAATGTTGTTGTTTTTTAGCTAATACAATTCCCAGTAGCAAATATAATGTTTTTGAATAATAATATAGCTGTACATGCGAAACAATACAGTTAAAATAGACTTATTCCTTATTACTTATTCCCTTAGACTTTAACCAACCTAAAAATATTCTGCAAAAACAGGTAACCCAGTTGAAATTACTCAACTGATTGGCCACTAAAAAAGTTAAATATTACCTTTTAACCAGTAAATGAACATATGGTTTACATGATGCTTTCTGCCTGCAGTACTTAATGTCAGAAAATGTCAAACCCACCTTTATACACATTGGAGCATTTAGGCTGAAACAAGCTATACACAGTGAACATTTCATTTCTGACATTCATGACATTTGTTTTTTTCTAAGGTGATATGGAGCTTTTTTTAAAAGTAGCACCTAGCTTAAAAAAGAAGAAAATGGGAAAGATGTAATTATTGTGTATCTCCAAACCTTTTTTTACAAAACACCAAAAACTCATGATCCTTTCAGTATTGGAATAATTTGACAAACAAATAATAAAAACAAAACTATTCTTCTGATCACCTCCCACCTCCCACAGTCTCCTCCTCCAGCCTCCTCCCCCAGCCGGTCTGAGGTCCCGAGCATGAGGAGGTGAGGAGGAGGACCGTAGGCCTGTGGTGTGGATGATGAGGAGGTGCAGGATCATACAAAGCTCTCCTCCATGTTAGAGCACAGCAGGAAGGAGTCCACCAGCCGGGGCTTGATGAGCTGCTGGTGGTCCGCAGGTTCGATGCCATCTGGACACCCTGCTGCTAGCCTCCTTAGAGCAGCCTGAGGGGGAGAGAGAGAGAGAGGAGACACACACATAAATACACACACACACACACACACACACACACACACACACACACACACACACACACACACACACACACATATTTCCTAACATTGCACATGGAACATTGACACAAATAAGCAAAATCATACACAAGCCAATTCTAAACACACACACACACACACACACACACACACACACATACACACACACACATGCTCTCTCACACACACACACACACACACACACACACACACACACAGACACACACACAAATACACACACACACACACACACACACACACACACACACACACACACACACACACACACATATTTCCTAACATTGCACATGGAACATTGACACAAATAAGCAAAATCATACACAAGCCAATTCTAAACACACACACACCCACACACACCCACAGGGAAACAAAAGCATACAGGAATAAACTCATGGTCCATGAGGCGAGATGTGTTAAGACATATTTAGGAAAACACAGACATGTGCATAGAAGTACACACGTGTTCATAAGAATACCTGAGGCACTTTTAGATCTGCCCTCATATCAATCACACTGACTACTGTCATACTGTCTCATCTGCCCTCATATCAATCACACTGACTACTGTCATACTGTCTCATCTGTCCACATATCAATCACATTGACTACTGTCATACTGTCTCATCTGTCCACATATCAATCACATTGACTACTGTCATACTGTCTCATCTGCCCTCATATCAATCACACTGACTACTGTCTCATCTGTCCACATATCAATCACACTGACTACTGTCATACTGTCTCATCTGCCCTCATATCAATCACACTGACTACTGTCATACTGTCTCATCTGTCCACATATCAATCACACTGACTACTGTCATACTGTCTCATCTGCCCTCATATCAATCACACTGACTACTGTCATACTGTCTCATCTGTCCACATATCAATCACACTGACTACTGTCATATTCACCAACATGAAGCAGAAAAGCAGCATTCAAATCATTCTAGCAGATTAGCTGGAGACCTTGTCCCAAATAAAATTAAAATAATTCAGTGCGAGGAGCGTGGAAAGACAAGCGGTGGTGGAGCGGAGGTGGTGCTCCGTAGGGAGGGACACATTACGGACGGCGCTTGAATGCTCGGCGCTCTTTGAAGACCAAACTGAAAACCTAACAAGAGCACAACTCCACTATCTAAGAGGATCACATAGAATGTCATTAATGTTAACAGACTGATGAGTGGAGCCGTCTCAATTAAAGGCTCGACCGCAACGTGGTCCAAACCCCCCCTTCGTCCTGACATATCTTATCAATTAGGACCAGAATAAAATAAAACAGGATTAAAAATAAAACAAGTATGCATAGAAATAGTGTGCGTATGTGAATGATATTCATGATATGTACATATTTGAGCATACACTTGGAAATTATCATAGCTATAAGGATTGCGGGGAGGATTCCAGGATTGTGAGTGTTTCAGTATTGCATTGTGGGTAAGTAATCTGGACAGATCTTTAAAACGTTACCATGAGTATAGACCCTTATACTGTACTATAGTGAGAAGATACACTGTTGGAAGATTATTCGAGCTGACATGATATGAAATTACATTATATATATGTTCGTATTCATAATTGTTATATATAATGGGTTCAAAGTTCAGGCCAGTTATTGTGTACACAAATGCACATACACGTACACAAACACATGGACAAAAAATGTGTACATATAGACTACACTATGTATAGAATTAGTGTGTTAGACACACAGACTCAAAGATACTGCACGGACACACAGTCTCTGTCACTCAGACACATACAAGCACACACATGAAAGGTTTAAACACACCAAGCAGGCGACCAGGACAGAGTCGCTGTTGTTGCGCTCAGCAGGGGAGCGGCAAAGTTTGATGAGACGAGCCGGAGCTGAATGGGGAACAAGGAGATTTAAATGTAGGCCTACATTCAGTCATTCACATGGAGTCATTTAGCAGGCGCTTCTAGCAACTCATAAGTGAGGCTGAGAGCAGTCAAAGCATAAAATCGATATTACAAAAATGTTTCTAAATAGCGGTAGTCTAGTGCAAATAGGAGTAATTTTGAGGCCAGTTATAAGGTATAATGTGTAAAAGTGTCTGAAAACGCATGCCAATATTTAGATATTTTTTAACATTAATGATAAAAAATTGAGTTCTCAACAAAATGAATAAATAGCCATACGAGCAGTTTGTCAATGTAATTTAAAACGTATTTTGAAAGTATTATTCATCATATTATATGCATATTTCCATGCCTATTTTAAGTATAATTTGTGATCTAAAATAGCACATTTAAAAATCACACAGTAGTAGACTATTGAAAACAAATATGATTTCTGTAAGAATCCACAGACAATTGATTCAATTAAAGTATACAGTATATTCACTTTTCATATAGGCCTATAACAATATTCATTTTGATTCCCCCTATTATTATAAATATTGTTGACCTTAATAAAAGCTGATAGACTGCCCACATGAGCTATGAATAATAACACATTTCATACATGTATAAATTGTGTGTGTGTGTGTGTGTGTGTGTGTGTGTGTGTGTGTGTGTGTGTGTGTGTGTGCATGCGTGCGTGCGTGCTGCGCGTACCGTTAAGTTGTATCGCAGTTCGCGCTACTTCCGGGTCTCTGCTGAGACGCGCGAGTGTGACCGCTGCTTTCTGCTGGACACGCTCGCATGCAGCGCCCTCTGATGGACTAGATGAGGACGGCGTCTCCCCGAGCAGCAGAAGGAGTCGCTCGATTCCTGCATTGAAAATCACAAATTAGCAACGGTCGTTATTATCAAGTCGTCATTTTGCCAATATGGCTGTCACTTCGTAATTTTACATTGGACATCGAATTTTTTGTCCATAGTTCTGCACAGTTTTGTGTGTATTTACTGTATATTTTGACAGACTGTACATTTGAATAGGCCTGTTTTAAATAGTTTTTTGTGCTTGATATTTCTCTGATGTTTTGCTGACTCTATTATATGGCTCCAAGCTCACCATACAGAGAAGAAATAAACCTGGTCCCGTTCAGAAATAAATCCAAAGAGCAAAACAGTTAGAGTGAGAAATAAGTAACAATTAGCCTCCGTAAATCCTAAAACAAGTCTTGTCAAAGAAGACTGTGAAAATGTAACCTCCTGAAAGTATATACAACATAAAATAATAATATAAATAATAACATAATGAATTGTCGGACAGATTAAATTTGATATAAAATAGAGCAATATGAATAAATATATGACAATAAAATAGAGCATGGGGTTGGCATTGATGGTTTTCTTGTATTGCAGCTGGAAATTTACATTTAAGATTTTTGACATTTATTTTTGTATCTTGTAACAAGACTTGAGAAAATGTCAGGTTGTTGTGTGGAATAGACTGTAGAACCATTTGTATTTCAATCAAATAACTGTCAATATTACAAATAGGCCTAGTAAGTAAGATCTCACACATAGATTAAGAGAAGTGTAAAATGGTCCAAATATAAAAATGTTATTGATTATTGCATCTAAAAACAGAAAATATACAGAAAATATAACAAATATAACAGAACGGTACACGTTCAAATATAATTTGAATGTCTGATATTCGTGGCCAAGGCCACAATCGAGAGCAAATTAGATTGATAAGAAACGTTTTCTTAGTGTAGTATAAAATGTAGCTCAACGCTGCCACCTTGTGGTCTTAACCAGAAATGAACACCTCTGAAACGACGCATGTATGACAAACGTTTGTGTTGTATGAACTTGTTTCTTGTGAATGGTAAATGCCCTGTGATTTGTCTGCTATAAATGAATGAAAACCAACCTTTCTCTTGAAGAACTTCAGGTGCCGTCTGCTCCAAAACGGAGAGGTTTGCCAAGATTGTCACCACCTAAAAGATAATAAAAACAAATAATAATAGCATTAATAATAACATAATTATATCATAATAACTATATAATAAAATAATAATTATAATAATCAGAATTCCCTCCGTTTTTTTGCCCATCTTTCTTTGTTTTCTTCTTTCTTTGTTTTACCCTCCCTGCCTCGCTTCCTTTCTTTCCTTCTTTTTTATCTCCTTCCCATCTATCTATCCATCTCCCTCCCTCCCTCACCCCCCCCCCCCTCCCCCGCCCCCCTCCCTCCTAACCTGGTCTTTGGAGTAGGGTGTGTCGACTCGCTGGCGGTCGCTGCAGGCCTGTAGCAGGATGTGCAGGGCGTTGAGCTGCAGCAGGATCTCACACGCCATGCTGTCGAAGAAGGTGATGTTGGCGAGGGCGGCGGACGCCAGCAGGAACACCTCGCCACACGAGGCAGTCTCGCACAACTCTGGAGTAACAAACAAACAAACATACAAACCAACTTAAGGCAACATTGACCAAACAACACGTTTGGTGCTGCAAAATAATTTCCTGACACTCTTGACAGCAACATATTTTTTTTATTTTTAGTTTACTTTATTTTTTATTCTACTGTAACTTTATTCATACTTTTTGTCATATTCTTTTTTATAGTGATATTTTGTTTTATTGTCTGCTGCTGCTGTTATGACCAAATTTCCCCTGGGGAATGAATAAAGTATCTATTTATCTTATTTGGTATCTACACAAAGGCAGCATCTACCAAGCTACCATAGTTTCAATAATGTCAGTAATGTCTATGGAGATGGGCAAACACTGTCCAAATCTGTCATTCTATGGCCCAGGTCTGGGAAATAGTTTGATTAACTCACTTCTATCCCGGCCATTACCTCATTTCTTTCTACTGTCAGTGTCGATAAGGTTTAACATCTACATTTCTACTACTACAGCATTTCTACTACTCACTACTACAATATATATATATATATATATATATATATACATATTCTGCATATTTTTTTATTGTTTATTGTTTTCTGTGTCCTTACTCCTGTGGCACCTGAATTTCCCATCTGGTATCAATAATCAATAATCGTATCTTGTGGTATGCTATGTCATGTTACATACTGATGAGTGCAGTGACGATGTCGTGCATGCTCTCCAGGAAGCTGGCGAGGTGCTGGGTGGAGGTGTGGTGGGGGGAGGTGATCTGGGCCACCACGGCTGCTGCCTCCGCCCGTGCTGCCTCCACACTGCTCTCCTCTGTCAGGATGTCCGCCAGACACAAGATGCCATCCACCTGCACCCACACACACACACAACATTAATGTGTGTGTGTGTGTGTGTGTGTGTGTGTGTGAGTGAGGGCATGCAGGCGTGTGAGTATGTGTGATGCATATGTGTGCCTCATGTCGCACCATTAAATATCCAGAACATGGGTTGTTTGTGCAAATGTCACAGGGTGACATTTACCATGTGTCGGCTTGTTTATGCGACCAAAACACGTCACACCGATGGATTTCTGTCGCATAATTAGTGTCTGAATCCCCATAGACTTATCCCCTAAACAGTGTACTATATTGTGTTCACTAGGGAATGAGGGTAACAATGAGCCATTTCAAACATGTGGCACAATCCTGCCCCAGCCCCATGAACTGCTTGTCTGCCCTGTGTCTCGTTAGTCAAATGGGTGGCACCTGTGTTGATTACTAGTTCTGTTCACCTGTTGCCGAGTTCCCTACCATTTCCCTATTTCCGTATTCAAGGAAACTTATTTTACCAGCTTTGAGGAGTTTTTAATCCCTGTGATTGGGTTCATCCTTTGCCCCAAACCTGCCACAAACGTATGAGCATAAGATCTAGTATATGCATCCAAAATTGTATTATAACAAACACAATATATTATTGTACTGAAACAATACCATAACTATATTATAGTACAATAATATAGGCCTCCAACAACACTGCAATACAGACTCAACCTGATTGATGTGGTAGCACAGTGTCTCATTCTGATGCAGAGACACTGTAACGGCTTATAGACAGACAGACAACTATTTTAGCCCCCACAGACAGAGTTGTCAGCTTAGGTGAGACTAAAGCACCTTCCACCATAATGCTAGCGAGGTGAACACACAGCACTCTGATTTAATGGCTCCCCTGTCCCCTCCTCAATCCACCCTCCTCTCCAACATTGCTAAAGGTGCTTTTACCAGATCTCATGGGGTTGGCAGCACTCCAAGATCCATGCACATTCATTCAGTCTATATAGGCTAGATACAGTAGGAGCCTCCACCACAACACATCACAACACACAGCCTAGCATTAACGACTGTCCAAGATGAAAGAGGTGCCTAAACAAACCTATATAACCAGTTTGTGATTGGTTAATGACACACACAAAAAACAAATATCATCTATCCAAGTTGGAACAATGTGCAAGTTGGAAGAATGGCGTGACTGTCCTAATTTATAGGCCTAACCTAACCATGGATGAATCTAACCAACAGGATATTTTCTAGATATAGCGCGGTAGAACCGATAGTAGAACCGATCGTAGCCACTAGATGGCAGCGTTGCCCAGCCATATTGGAACGAGCGCTACTCAGCATAGTGTGGCTCTCCGCGCCGCGGAGCCCAAAACAGGCAGACGATGAAGGTAGAAAACCCGTCATCTCTCTCTTAATGTTATAATGTTACAATGTTACAATGTTATGTTAAAATCCATATGTAGGCCTACAATGTAGCCGTTATGATTGAGCTACAATTAGGCTATATATTGTGTAATAATAAAATCGGTTTTAAGTAAACTGCTTAATCGATCCTTATTAAAAGATGAGAGGAAAAAAGTCATTTCTTTGACGGCCACTCATCATAACGGTAGGATATCATAACAGTAGGCCTAACAATAATAATACATTTACAAAAATGTAGGCACAGTAGAGCCGAGGCTGGCTCTGTCAACTCTCAGCCACACCTGTCAGTCTGCTTCGCTGCGGAGCATCATAGCACTCAGCTTCAGAGGGCATTTCCCTATTTCTGTCTCCGTGGACGTCAGCAGCACTGTGCCATCGCGACCCATTGACGTGGAACAATCCACTTTCCACACGCCGTGTCGTCGTCGTCGTCCCCCCCCCCCCCCCCCCCCCCCCCCCCCCCCCCCACTCCTTCAGCATACCACCCACACACTCCAGCAGCACCCCAAAATAAGAAACTCGTTTTGTTCGCTCTTCATTCACTTTTCTTTCTTAGTGCTGAATCTATCTTTCTCCAACTTTAAGCATATGTTGCAGCCTAATAGTCACAGGAAAGAGGTATGGATCCAGTTGTGCTCCGTAGACCTATTAATTAACATTAGAATATTTTTCAAATTTGCATTTCTACTGAGTCCAGGCAAAGCATAAGATAAAGAAGGAAAAAAAGATTGTCATGATTCATGACACCGCTGTGTTTAAATTGGTAGGCCTACATGATTGTTATTCTTGTTTATTAATAAAATAGCCGTATGCATATTGATATTTTCTGTGCATTTTTTGTACTCACTAGACTGCATTCCATTTTGCAATGTTATTCTGATTCAAATGGCTAATGGAACAGAGCCAACTGTTTACTCTTAACGTGATACCTAGTAACAGTCTTGTCTATAGTTTTTTTACGGTCAGTAGGCCTACTTTTCCCGTTCAGCACATTATGTGAAACGACAGCCCAATAGACACGGAGAGAGTATGCACCAATGAGCAGCGCCGGTGCGTCCGAAACCCGGCTCTCCCGCCACTCTTCAGCAGCGACAGGTGTGCTTCTCAAGGCTGAGCGAGCGCCGATAAGCGGTTCACAACGCACACTTCCCTGACGATTCCTCTTGGGACACGCGGTAGCTAAATCTTTTTAGGGAGGGGGTAGTGATTCTTCCTGCTTTGAGTTTATCCACTTGGATAATTCGCAGCGTTTCAGCTGCTCTTTACGCAAACAAAAACAAAATCGCTGTACCGTGGGTATTTACTACAATGAGGATATTTTTGTCTCTCTGTAACGCCTCATTTGGCTAGTGTGTGTGTGTGTGTGTGTGTGTGTGTGTGTGTGTTTTGATTGAATTCCCGATAGTGAGGAGAGAATAAACAAGAATGGGATTATATCATTAGCTGGCCCTTCTTTCTTACACACACGCACGGACACACAACCACACACACACACACACACACACACACACACACACACACACACACAGGGACGGACTGGGACCAAAAAATGGCCTGGGACTTTTTGACCCAGACCGGCCCACAATAGGCCGTGGTCCCACGGAACCCCCACAGTATCTGCTTTTCATTTGGCAATCCCATCAACTAACAAAACAACAATGCCGTATGTTGAAAACAAGCCCATAGGTTTAGAATTAGTATCCCAGAATCCCTAACAGATATCCCAGAAAGCCACATGCCGTTGACCTAAATAAAACATGTTTTAAAAATGTTTAAAATATGGATTCATAAAATTAGGTCTTTTTATATGTTATATACTAATGTATTTGTTGAACGAGAATTGACTGAATTTGTTCAAGTAACCCACACTTATTTGATGTAGGCCTATTGGTTCAAATTGGAATTTGACTAATATATATCATTATATATTACTATATTATTATTATATATATTATATATTTTTATTGGGTGGCAGTAGGGGGGGGCCCATAAAAATGATTGCACCGGGGCCCTTAATGACCAATGATGACCTATAATGCCATATCTTATGATGACATGGCCCGCATTATTTAGCTCACGTCCAAAATGACTGTGGGCCGATCAGAAAACTATGAGGGCTTAAACTCACTTGCCTTTAGGGCTTTCTGCCAGAAAGGCTTTAGGAAGTCAGGTGCTAGTATGAAGAGCGACAAAGTAGACTACATAGGGAGGAAGTTGTGGTGGATGGATGGGTCAAACACAGAACTTTCACAGAACTTTTATTTAATAAGTGTATGTGTGTGGGTGTGCATGCATGTATGTGCGTGTTAGCATGTATGTGTGTGTATGTGTATGTGTGTGTGTGTGTGTGTGTGTATGTGTGTGTGTGTGTGTGTGTGTGTGTGTGTGTTCAGAGGCTACACCTTGTCCAGTTCGTTGATGCCTTCCTCCACGCAGCAGATGGAGGCGACGGTTCTCAGGGCGTGAGCGTAGAGGTCGCTGAAGCAGTCCTGGCGGCAGATCTTAAACAACGCCACCACCGCCCCTTCCTGAGAAACACAGTGATCAGAGGGTTAAAGAGTCACTACACACGAGAATACGTTCTGGATCTAAAGGTAAAAGCAAGTCAAAAACACACATGACGTTCTTGTATTCTGTGATGTAAGTATCTCGACGAAAGAAAACACAGTAACACAAGTAATAGGATCATTCTACACTGGGAAATAAATAAATACACATAGTTATTTTTAATTATTACATGGATCAGCTTTCAAACAAGCTACTTTCAGTGGTGTTTCCTATTCCTTCATTGCCTAGCATGATCAGTGGATTTTACGTTTTCAAGTCAAAGGTGTGCTGTTTGAGTTGTTTGAGCCCTTCTTTGAGCAAGGCAGCTCTTGGTAAACGTACATAAATATTGAGGGAGCCGCCATCTGGACTTTCTGATGAAGATGGCGGGGGGGGTTAGCAGAGAGCTAAAGGATTCATTGGCCTAGCTGCTACAAGCCTAGCTGCTTCACATAACACAGGGTCCACACCCACAGCAGTCAACCTTAAGCCAATAGACTTTACCACTGGAAGCTAAGGTTGAATGATCATGAAAAGTTGTACACACACCACGGTTGATCACAGCGATTATTAATGCTTTTCAATTGATGCTGTAGAATGCAGGATGACATAGCCATCGTTTGGATAGGATTTAGACTGGCTGGGACATATTGGGGTGGGGTTTTGGTCTTTCCATGAGCAAAAAGTGACAACATTCTTAATGCAAAGTGTGTAAGTCAACCTTGCCCATTCCTTCTTTACTTTTTTAATTGAATTGTTTTCATTATTCTTTAGACAGGAGACAAAAAATGACATTTAGGATTAGAGCTTTTCTTAGAGCTTGGAATCCAATCAACTCTTGGACTTGGAACAGTTTAAATAAATTGCTGTGGCGTGATATCGGGCTTCAAAGCCAAACATTATGGTTCAGCCCCTGCTATGCGAATCAAATTGGTAGTTATTAGGTACGCTTCACACGGCAGCGCAGCATCACAATGTATGCCCACAAGAAAAAACGTGTGTTTCTACAGTCCATTCTTAGGATCAATGAAGCGAATCACACACACTATTATATAACTCCACCATGTAGCATGGCGGGTAAAATTGCACTATTTGAAGAGGTCCCAGCAAGTATAGCGGTATGCTGGATAGAAACAAAACAGGGTAAAATGACCAATCGATTTGGCCAGCTTTCCCTCACGCGTACGCCAAATTGAGCATCTATCGAATGGCTCGCATCACAATTCATGCCGTCAGACGAAAAACAAAACAACCAGAACATTCTTACTCATATTTTATGGGTGAAAAACACTCAGGAAAAAAATAAAGGAAAATAAATCATTTCCCCACCGATAATGTTCAGAGCGCTTCTTTTGTTTTGCGATGCCAATCAGTGTAAAAAAAAAAGAACAGCCTGCCGTATCACATTGCTCAGAGAGACGCGATCTGCAAACAAAACACTTGCAGCAGCAGGTATTGAATCCCATTCACTGTGGCAATGCCACACAATTATGTGGAGGAAAGGCGCAGGCTGTAACTACCGCCATTATCCTAATAAGGCTATTACAGCTTGGCTACAGAGTCTCGTAAGGCCACGCAGACCACGGCCTGGAGTGGCTGTTCACCATGCCCTCACAGCTGACC
>OOFB01036946.1:1212-11722 GCA_900323305.1 Trachyrincus murrayi
GGGGGGCGAGGGGTGGGGGGGGGGGGTGTTGTGGTGGGGGGGGGGGGGGGGGGGGGGGGGGATTAAAATAGCTGGAGAGACTGAGTCATACTCACAGAACGAGAGAGAGACAGAGACTGAGAGAGAGAGTGGACGCTGTTGAAGTGGGTAGCTCCAAATGACAGGGTGGGAGAGCGTGTCATGGAGGAAAAGTGAAACTTAATTTATTTTTTTTCAAACAGAGACATATTGTTTGGTTTAGCGTGTGTGTGCGTCATTGAGGGGGGGTTTTCAGGGGAACCTCCCCAGATGTTCCCAGCCAACTTGGGGCGCAGGCTGGAATTCTGGGAAAGTGTCCAGGAAGTCTGAACTCAAGCCAGACTGAATGTTTCCACGGCAACAGAGTCTCACAGTAGCTGTAAAGTATCTGGCGCTCACACACACACACACACAATACAAAGATGAGGAGGAGGAGGAAGAGGAGGGTCTAAATATACTAATATAATAATGCATACAGGCAAAACGTCCACACACTTTAAATGGCACATGCACACAATGACAGGGTTTTTCCGTGGGTTGTGAGGTCAGAGGAGGACCCCTCTCATTACCAAAACAGGAATCTGTGTGTGTGTGTGTGTGTGTGTGTGTGTGTGAGAATTCATCCCTCCCCAAGGAATTGGAGGTCATAACAATTATATAACAGCTCTTTCCTGCCGTCCTACATATCTAATGCGTTGTTGTTTGTCTTCCATTCTGCATTCTGCATGGACGGTGTCCTCACGTCCAAACACATGGCCCCTTAAGGAGATGCGAGACTTGTTGCAGCTATGTAGTGACGTGTGTTTATACTCTAAACACCCTGGTTAGCGACTGTACACTCAGACATAACAGACATTACATGCTGACTAAAAAATTACTGAAGAATGCTAACGTAGACACACACGCGCACACGCATGTTGTCACTGTGACATGCTGTCACTGCTGATAATGGTGTGTCTGGAATGTGCCTTTAGTATGGTGGATGTCATGGTTTTATATGTTGTGTATGTGCGTGCATGCTGACTGTGGCTGGTTGAGAGTAAGTATCTTTGCACTGTCAGCACTGTTCTCGGCCTAATCTAATCCACATTGCCATTCTGTAACAAATAGAGTTAATAAACTGCATCTGTTTTGCTTTTAGCACATAAACCACCGCCTTTTAAAACCTTTCGAAGACGTCATTTTGTCAATGACATTACAGTTGTATAATCTTAAACAAATAGGGAAACAAAACCAACTTGCTTCTTTGTATGGGCTAGTGTTCTCATGTTTGTTTTGTATGTAACACAAGAAAGAAAGTACTGATGGCATATAAAATGGCAGGCGGGTTATAAAATGGCAGTCTGGTTAATGGGTGAATTACAACCTGCTGGGACAGAAGAGTACACAAACTGAGCAAACTACGCAGAACGTTTGGGCAGTGGAGTGGAGAAGAGAAGGAAAATGAGGAAATGAACAGGTAGATAAGAGGAAAATGAGGGCACACCGTTTAATCGATGAACGATAAATGGCTCTCTCTGTTCAGTTCATGGAGAACAGGGGGAAACCACTAGAGAAATAGAGCAATGGAGCATTTTTAAACCAGTTCCCTGGCCCTTTAATAGACATGCAGACAAAGGCTGTCCTAATCCTCGCTCCAATATGGACTCCTCACACGCAAGTCTCTCTCGCTCCCTCTCTTTCATACCTGTGCACACACAAACACTGCTGTCTCTACTACCTTCAAAGACAATCGGTAATACTAGACATCCGCAGGGTACACACACACACACAATGTGAGCCATGAGACGTGGCCACAGTGATGCAGGCGTGTGCACGTGCACACGCACACGCACACACACACACACAAGATTGTGCACAAAGCATATAAATTCACTGTGACATTCCGGAAAACAGGTGTAATCTGACGCTAAGTGCATAAAGTTCCGCCGTTGGACTTGGCCTATGGGGAGAGGGCACAAAGGATCATGGGACGTCAGGCTCCAGGGCTTTCAGGAGGATAGAGAAGCCTGTGTTGTTCTCAATGGCTTCAAGATGGCTGCCGGTCATCTGGGTTAATGACTGTCACTGTTTAGCTACCTGGACAGCAGGTATAATTGGCAAGCACAGAGGCCAAATATTCTGTTGTCGATGTGTTTACTAGGTTTGAGAATGTGGCTGCTGAGCAAGCAGGTTTCAAAGTAGATGATTGTCTGTTGCTATCAGAACTCATAAAAACTATCTTTATGAGTGTGTCCTGTGTGTGTGTTTATCTGTGCGGTCACAAACACCACACACAAATCTCAAGTCACAATCGCAAGTCAGGTGAGTCCCTGTCATGCAAACACACCCCTGGCCCCTCTCTGAGCTGGCAGGTGTGCAGTGCAAAGCAGAAGCCAGAGAGATTTCCATCTGAGGAAATCTGCGAGATCCCGGCTGGTAGATTCACAGTGTGTACAACAAGAGACAGTACAGAGAAAAGTTCAGGTTGTATTTGTAGTACGGCTAGTCAATGATTTAGCTATTAACTGTCACAACCAATGTTTCACTCCTGATCCAGCCATGGATGGATAGATGAGTGTGTTTTGTTCACATTGTATCGCAACGTTCATCGGGTGACAAACCTGGCCTTGAGTCACAGTGAGGTTGGCGTGGTGATCACAGATTCTTCTCACATTCTTCAGTTGGCCACAACTATTTAAATTAGCTATTGAGTACTATTGAGAATTTTGATAGCTTCATTTCCAACAAATTGGTTCACCGGTTTTAGGTGTACACCTCAAGTGATGCGAGAACCAGGAGTGTTTTCGACATAGATAGATGCGTGGGTAATGCTTGGCTCATTGCCAACACAGTGACACGCACTGCTTCAGAGGAAGCCATTGGCTGAGCATCAGGGGGAAATAATAAGGAAAGGCCAGACACTCCGGAAAACTATTTTGTGGCAGAAAAATGTGTGCCACAAGCTTTTCTTTGTGTGTAATTTAATGCTGAGTATGTGACCACTTCTTCTTTTAGAAATAGCTCACCCTCTGTGTAACTAGATAACATGTTTGTTTTGGGGGCAGAAACCTTGCTTTGTCTTGTAACTCTGTCAACAAGCTGCCAAGAAACAACGATCCATAACCCAAAAGAAAAGTCTGCATTGTGTTTGAGTCAGGACTCTGGATGCTAAACAAGCTACAATCCTTTTCCTTATACACAGCCAGGGATTCTTTCGTTGTGGATATTCCAGTCCATCAAGTCTGGAGTCTTGTATTTCATTTTTTCAATACACATTACCTGGATAACCAGGTCATGTAGACATAAGACACAGACAATTGTAGACATTATAATAATTTGTGCTACATATAAGGTCATCCTAATGACTATTGGCACGCCTTGGAAATTACTCAATAATAGGTCCAGTAGAGTATATTGTGTTTGCTTACACCATAATGTAATATTGATTATACATACCCAGCTATTCAGAATCCTTTCATAATGTGCCTGTGAGGTGTTGCCCTTCGCAAACCTTGACCTTTTGGAGGTTTTACAATTTTGCTATCCATTATTTTACAATAATGGATAGCTGATAAGCACGCCTGATACACCATGCCCCCTGGCACAGTTCATAGAGCACACGTGTCATTCACAGACACAAAGACTCAGCGAACCAACCAAGTGACAAGATTTTCTTTTTTATGATCACTTCCACAGCCATACGTCAGCCATTGTTGTAGCAGATAGTGAACTCAGCAGGGGGGGGGATGATCAAGTGAAAGTGTCATGTTGCATGGCAACTGCATAGACATGATGACGGGCAATGAACAGATAGGCTTCTCCAGAACAGCTGGTTAAATCATGGTGTGCACGTGCATCTGTGTTGGGGGTAACAGGCTAATACTGTAATCAGTGTGGTACTGAAAGCCAAAGCCCTCATAGAGGAGCACTGGGAGCACAGGAAGAGTTAAGCCTAAGGGTCTCTGTCAGGAATCCAAAATCACATTATGCTGCTGCCCAGTAGAGCATGAGGCAGGAGTAGCAGGTAGCCTATAATAAAAGCTGGATTGACAAAAGCTCTCTGAATGCATTTAAATGCCTGTATCAAGGATGATTGTAGGAGATATATATATATATATAGTGGTGGAAAGTAACTAAGTACATTTACTCAAGTACTGTACTTAAGTACAAATTTGAGGTACTTTACTTGAGTATTTCTATTTTCTGCTACCTACTTCTACTCCACTACACGATGAACACATGAATGAATCAATAAATATAATCCAATAATATAATATATATTATTCTGAAATGGGCCATTGTGCATACTGAATACTTTTACTTTTGGTACTGCCCCCATATTTCGATGCTAATACTTTTGTACTTTTACTTGTAACAGAGTAGCCTATTTCTACAGCGTGGTAGTACTACTTTCACTTAAGTAAAAGATCTTCTTCTTCTTCTTCCGCCACTGTAAAACCACCATAAAACTGACATTAGTGGTGTTGAATTACGAGGCTTTATTGTTTACTTCCGTTTAATCACTTAAAAGGAAATAAAAGGAAAACACACACAGACACCGTTTGCCGTCACTCGACATCTGATGTACCAGTAGTCTACGAATAATGTATCATAATAATGTATCATGCGGAATAATAACTTCATTCATTGCAAAATAACACTATCAGTAGGTCTAACGCGTTGGCATTGGTTTAAAACTCACCCCAGACTTGTCTTCATTTCGAATGTCCTCGAACGTACACATGCTTCTTGTCACTCCGTTCATCTTCGGGAAAATATTATAAAATAAACAACTTAACTAATAATAATAGATCAATAAAATAAATAAAAGCTATCTGTTCTGTTTGAACTGCCTCGTTTGTCTCCCTACTCTTTGTTTTCAAGTTAAGAAGAAAAAAAAAAGAGGAAGGAAATGAGTCTTCCTCTCTTCTCCACAGTAGCCGCTGTTGTTATCACTCCACCTGGTCTCCTCCTCACGGGTGCTGGTGTGTCGGTTCACTCCCCTGTTCACTCCCCGTTCACTCCCCTGTTCTCTCACACCGAATTTCTAACTTCGTTACTCTCGCGACGTCACAGCGCCACGTCGGGAATGTGATCCTTCAGCCCACATCTCTTCCCAACCCTGGCAGCACAGCGACACGCCCCATGCCGTGACCGCATTTCCAAATAGGGGATCGGAGTAAAAGGTAGGCCTGTACGTATTACCAGGACGTCCTGAAAAGATGTACACAATAGTCGCACAGAACCAGGCGAACAGTTCATTTAGAAAATAAAAAAATGCTCAAAATGTAGCCTATTCGTTTTTTTGTGTGCTTATTAAATCATGCTCAATGGCTCACGGTAGATTAAATCAACGAGACTAGACATCAACAAATTGGATAACGATGTAATGGCCTTAGTGGCTTCTTAACAGCAAACATGAGCTGAGCATGACACACATGGAATGATGGAAGTAAACAGTAAACAATATACAATATATATATATACAGTATTAAGTTAGTTAAGTAACTGCTTAGTATATAGTCTATAATATATTCTGTGAACTGCTATGGTGAAATACACTATACTTCATATCATTACACGTCATAGAGCCATTATAATGACATGTTTACCTCACACGCTATGCCTGTGGCACTCAGACAGACCAAATACCATATAAGTGTATAAGCCTGCAGATTGTTATGGGATTTGATAGTAAGACAGATATTTCAGAGGTATATGTCACTAACTGATACACAGCTGTCTGCTTAGACCCTACACGTCTGGGAAAGAGTGAGTCACACACACACACACACACACACACACACACACACACACACACACACACACACACACACACACACACACACACACACACACACACACACACACACACGGCTTTTTGGTCACGTCATCGATGCATCGTCTTGACTTGATCCCACATAACAACCATAGAGGTGTCTGTCAAAGACACGGGGCAGATTACGTTTACAGATTACAGATTACATTACATTTAGTCATTTAGACCCCCAAGTGCTACATTTAAATCCCAAGTGCTACAAGCACTAAGTTTATAAAATCAACAGCTGGACAGAGAGTGCAGGGTAGCTAGGAATCACAACACAATTGAATGCTATGTTAAATCTCAAAGTATGTCTCTACAAATTGCATTCTAAATTCAACATAAGAGCCAAATGAGCACACATCACATTATTCATACAATTTCCGTGTGAAATATTAAACCGAGGGTTAAAATGTAACCGAAATGACAATGCGGGTTGTCATTTTAGTAGTATATATACAGTATATAGCTGTCCTACTGATATGAGGACAGCCTTACTGAAAGTAAGTGAGAGATAACGGGTTGTAAAGTGCTATAGGTCACGGTCCTCCGACACTTCCTTACAGCGCTGTGTTTGTAACCATCGTGTATCATTTAGCACCACGAAAATAATTCCTCACGTTTGTATTATTATTGTATTACTACATACTATGACATGGACATGGCGATACAGTCGGGGAGTGGCAGCCAACTCCCATTCAGATAAACCAGAGCTGTTTCCCACAAAACCAGGGTCAGATTTAGTTTATGGTTGGAATGGTGAATAAAATAGGTTATTTGTAACATCATGGGGGAGTGATCACTGAAGCCACTTTGACCGGCAGCTGCCGCTGATGTCAGCTAAACTGTCCTGCCTGTTTTATTTGTGATACCAGCAATGAGAAATCAGATTTCTGCTGGTATGCAGCCGGTCTTATCAGTTATGATAAATAGTTTGCCTAATGTATGAAATACCGCACATACCAAGACAAAAACAAATAATCACACCCAGGGATTGCTTAAATCCAAATATAGATTCAGCGTCTTGCTTTGAAAAAACCTGAATGACTTAGAAACTCATTCCCGCCCACGCTAAATATGTGCACACACGCATACACACACACACAGTTCATATTGTAGAAAAACTGGCACGCCTCACAATGTGCTGGTAGTGATTGGTCTGGCTGGTCCAGTTGGCAAGTATCACCGACCACCCGAACCGGCTCTGTAGCCTACACAACACACACTAACAAATATACTCCTAGGAACTCTAGTCCTACATCGCTACGTTCCTGAATAATCCTGTGTGCTTCTGTGTGGTTTCTGATGTAAAGACAGTTAAAACATAATTCACCTAGTGTAACAGGGCTAGGGTTAGTATTAGGCTTGGTGTTAGTAGGGTTAGGGTTATTGAGAGTTAGTGTTAGTGATAGGGTTAGGGTTAGTATTGGGTCAGGGCTAGTTATAGGGTTATCAATAGCGTGTGTGTGTGTGTGTGTGTGTGTATAGAAGGGCCAATAGTGGCCTCAGTTCTCTCTGTTGCTTCCTACTGAGACAAAAATGCTGGGAATGTGTGGGGTCAAAACAATTAGAATCACTCGCTTCACTCCCTCACTGGTCTGAGAACAGCATGCTAGCATTGCTGATCTGAGAACATGCGCACACACACACACAAAATAAAAATCAGTGTGGACTTTCATCCAACTATCTCTAAGTCTCAATTTAGCTCAGTATAGACTAAAACCTCTTGCTCTAGGTTTTCAGTCACTTGTGTAACAAAGGTTTCTTCGTCTGATCCATCCGTTATCTCCATCAGGCCCTGTGTGGTCTTGCATGTTCACTTGAACTTTAACTATGCAGGACTGGCCTGAGAAATGCTATCATTCTATAATTCTGTAGAAAAGGCGTTTTAGGGTTCTAGCAACAAACAACAATCAACTTCTTGTGAATAATCACATGGGTCAACACAGATAAAATCACCAAAAAACAGCCCAGCTACAGGAGATAAGGGTGACGGGGAAAATGGTAACATTGCAGCATAACAATAACATTCTGATTTTAGCTTTGTAGCTTGTGGTGTATAAACACGTGCATGTACGCACGCACGCACACACACACACGCACGCACGCACACACACAAACACACACACTCTGGTCTGACAATCTGATGCACCATAGCCAACCAATCAGAGGAGCAGATCTAGACCTGCCCGGCTGGTACCCTGAAAGGTCGAATGAATGCAAAGTAGTGTCTGGCCTGAATAACATGCATTATGTCTTACCGGCCCTCAAAGCCTCAAGCCTGAGTAATAGGTGGCGGTGAAACAACAGTGGAGCGGATTAGTCGGAGGAACCTCCGTCCTCAGAGAAAAAAAACATTGAGAAACAGATTGAGACGGAGGTGGTGTATCTTAAACAGACAATGTTTGTCTCGTTCTTGTAAAGGACGGATTACAGAGTGCATGGGCAGTCGGGCGTGTGCCTGGTGGTTCCTGGCCCCTGAACACAAGGCCCCAAGGCCTGGACATGGGCACTCAGAACCCCATTACATTTACATTCAAAATAATTATAATAATCTATCCTTACAATTATTGGTGAATCAATGATATGCCTTATCTATATGGGAGGTTAATGCTACACCATCCCCGCCTCTTAATCCTGTAACTCCACTGCAACTCACTGGAGCGTTGGCAAATCAAGAGGTTGACTAAGAAAAAAAAATGCAAGCACAGTCACACCAACATGTAACGTAACCTGAAATGGCTTTCACAATTTTACAGTTCCGTGAAACACCTGGACTAAGGCACAAACTATGTGAGTCACTTTGAGAAATAATACCAGACTCTGGAATGGGTTGGGACTAGGTGTTGCTACTGTTAAGTACTGTAATTGAGACGGTGTACTGTAAATAGTTTTTAACCAATTGGTAGCGTCATGTAATGTATATGCTTAAAGTTTCCATAGCAACAATTATAGTGTGAATACAAAATGTACTACCTTGCTATCAACAGCAGCAAACCATGCTACACAGTTCCTTGCTTTATACCGGTTCCTAAAACAAGGGTATGGATTAGACTGTACTTTCTTAATGCAGGATATCTCAACTCTGTTGACAATCTGAGAACGCTACAGATATAAGCTTTGTTGAGGGGTTAAGTAACGTTCTGCTTACACTTAAATTTACACTTTTATTGCGGCTAATAGAAAAAAAGAGAGTAGCATACACAGTATAAATTCACAGTGTTGAATCATTGTACCATGTACTAGAACCACTATACATTCACTTATTTGAAGTACCATCGACAGTTTCAAGAGTGAGCTTTGCATGGCAGTTAAATTAATTGTTTTAATACTACTGATTGCTCAAAATGTTTAAAAAAATATTAGACATTCTTTACAAATAGTTTCAAAGTATACTGAATTACAATTTATTTAAACAAACAACAGAATCTTACAGCGGTTAGATTACAATTACATAAGGGAATGCATAGAAGTTGTGCAGTGTCTAGCTATCCATCTATGTACAGAGAAAACGTATCGACCATAACTGCTCCCAAATGGAGGAACTCAGTCAAGCACATTTGTATTCATTGTATTCAAATAGGACACATACAAGTCTGAGATATTAATTGAAGTATCTTCTCTTAAAACGTGTTCATATACACAAGAACATTTATTTTACTAAATGTTTTGAAGAATCTGGACTTCCGTACCCTGAAAAATAGTTTTCCCATTTCCACTCTTACCAGAGACTACGCCCGGAAATGAACTGTATATATAAAATAGTCATTCTATTTTGGTGATTCAAATATCAAACTGCCCGCCACCTTGGTATAAGCATTTAGCGGTCGTAAATAATAGGCTAATATCCTAGGCTAATACAATAAAAAATATTAAATGCTGGTGTATTTCCCTTTATAGCTATATAGACTTTCTAGCCTACTAAACAGTGTAAACTAGGTCATGAAACACAAATCGGTAAACAAAGGTCAGCAAACACTTTATAGGAACATTTTTCAACAGTGAAATCATCGGATATGGTTGATGAGATAGTAGCCATCTCATCGACGAGGCTTTGACCACATTGGCCGGGAACGGTTTGTACAATCCTTGTACTGCTGATAAGTGTCCAAAAGACACTTGTGGTAATCATAAAAATACATTTCAACCAACATTTGGTCCGTGTGGTTCCATTTACAACGACTAAATATAATCCAACATTGATTATTATGCATAGTGTTATACAGATTCAAGCAAAAAATTAAACAAAAAAAACAATTAGGTGTGCATATATGAATTGTCAGTTGAGGCTGGTGCTGCAGCAGTGAACACGTGAACTCTGCACAGCTGGGAAAGAAAGGACCTCAATGTTTTACATTATTCAATCAGAAATGAAATTGCTTAACCAAGAGCACAGTCCTGATGTAAAATGAGGCGTTTGTACAGATAACGTGGAGGAAGAGAGTATTATTATTATTACTACATCCATACCGATTACACAATTTTTTTCCCCTCACTCTCACACATTTTCAATGAAAATCACATCGCCACTGCTCCGCCCCCCCCCCCCCCCCTCTTACCCCCCCCCCCCCCCCCCCCCCCCCCCCCACACCCACCCACACACACACACACACACACACACACACACACACACACACACACACACACACACACACACACACACACACACACACCTACCCCCCACTATCA
>OOFB01036951.1:16358-57165 GCA_900323305.1 Trachyrincus murrayi
AAACCCCCGCCCCCCCCCCCCCCCCCCTGGTAACAGCTAATTAAAGTGATCCCTTTGTTGTTGTGCTGTAGAGAAAAAGTCTCCTAATTCCTAGGAGATAGTTACAGCCTCACATGCTAACAGCGTTTTAGACCAGCTGTCTCTACACAGTCGGATGTCCTGTTGAAGTTCTGGCTGGTTGAAGTTGTTATGCTGTTCCCATATAGTGTCTACGTTTTGAGATGAAATTATTATTTCCACTCAAAACCATCAGCATAATGATATAATGTATTAGTTGTAGTTATTTGTTATAGTTTAATGTAATATAATGTACATAATATAATGCATATATGAATGAATTTACGTATTTACTTACAAGAAGAACTGCCATGGGAAATTAGTTTATGTATTTCTTCTTCTTAGAGATAACTTGTTATATGGCAGAATATACAGATAATAATACATGCTTTACAATACAATACACATAATCTGTAGCTTTTCATGATGATCTGAGACAGAAAAGGAAGCGCATATTTTGATTTATGAAGCTATAAGCTGCAAACAACGATTAATCAACCATCAAATGTACATTTTCTGATGGTGAACTTGCTCAACTTCAGCACTAATTTCATGGTTCTGTGGTTAGAGGATAATACACTTGTATTGTAAATATAAGGAACAACCCGGGAGTAGTAGGTGTGGTTAGGTCATGGTCGTAGTCTGAAGCATGTGACAGGTAGTATATATACTATATATTTATGTATATATATATATATATCATGCCGCATTGTCTTGTCTTAATGGTTTCAAATCGCTCCACGTAAAATATTATGTGTAGGTCAAAAGAGCCATGTAGAACTATGTGGAACTGGATTACTTTACTAGGGACCACACGATGCTAATATTGACATTGAATGAGCTTTTAATGATTCAGAACCTCCCGGGGGTCCTGATATTAAAAAAGAGGGGTGGTCATTTCAAAGGGAAGTCAACGTGTCTTTCTTTGTATACATGACATGTGTTCCTGGTCCTGGGTTACATGACCTAAGAGATGCTGTCAGAGGGGTTGTTTCATACCGAACATTCCTCCGCTTTATAAATAAATGCAGTCTAAAGCACCGGGCTCCTGTTACACCAGCATTCATTCTCATTTTATATTATGTCTCTTTCCCCAGCAAATCCATCCAGTCAAAAGTGGACAGCATGTTGGTGAGTATTCTTTAAAGCACCGTGATTCTACATGTTCAGACTTGTTTCAAACATTAATTATGAAATTACACATTTGAATAATTTTAGTGGTGACGATAAAAATGTGTTGAAGGTACTGACAAAAAAATCTATTTACACACGTATGAATAAAGTGTGTGTATCAACAGTGGTGAAACAAAGTTGAGATTAAAGTGTATGGGTTCAGGAGTGCACACTCTCTCTCTCTAGCTACACATCAAGACATCATACACAATAGTATATGTTCAGACTGCAAACTCAAACTCAGAAACTCCACAAATTGCAAACAAACTGCCAAATCCTATTGTAAATAAGAAAAGGATGTGTTTTATTCATCATTTGTATATACTGTACGTCAAACAATTGGGGCTCAATAAGGTAATCTGAATCTGAAATTCCCAATGTCAGTGGTGGAGAGTGAACAGAAGCAGGAACATATTCATGTATTTACTGTTCAGAGTGAACTATGTGGATATCCATCCTGTGTGTGCTGTTTGTATGCAGCCTCGCAGGAGTCAGGAGGAGGAACTGTGTTCAGATAGACACAGCACTGCTGAGCTGACCATGCAGACTTTACTAAACACGTCGTTGTTCACCTCTGCTTTTACAACTTCATTCATTTAAACACCTGCTCTCCTCACTATACCTCTGAAATACAACAGAACGACAAATATTATTATTGAATGATTGGCCAGTTCTAGGCGAGGTCATGCCTGGGCCACAGCCAGACCAATTCCAAAAGGTCAATTTCCATATCCATGTTGAGTTCAGCAAGGGCCACCTGAAGCGGTGATTACATGCTTGTGTCGTCGACATAATGGAACGCGCGAGCGCTGTGAAATGCTCGGATGTTTTGCGGTTAATACAGATATTACAACTGCAAACAATGTCATTTATTGCACATTTTTAATTGCAATAGTTTGTCGTAGTCCTCACAGTTTTCCAGAAACGGCAAACAATATTAGCCCTTCAGTTTACGATGTCAAAATAAAGAAAATAATGAAATCAACAGCTTCATTGCTTACAATCATTTCTGAAAAGAAATAACTAGTAACTAACCACACACACTAGTTTCAGATATCTCCGCCCACCACATGACATTTGGTGGCGGTTGGTGGGGTGCATGGAGTGGGTGTGTCCCCACTTCGCTATGAAACAGTAACATTTCTAGTGTTATACCGACAACAAAATGTACTACCTCTGCCAAATCACAGAGCTAGACATATTTAAAAGTGGGGGGAAACATACATGTTGTACATGCTCTCTATTCACTAATAATGGATTGAAAATGGCTGCAAACGGCCCTTGCCATACGTCTACATGTTCTAATGCACACGCTGCTTGAGCATCGTTATTAACAGCGACATGCACAAACTGTTGTTAGGGCACCCAAGAGCACTTCATATCTTGTCAGATAATTTGCAGGCTTGGCTCTTTATATGGCTGATAACTCAATCCTGAAATCTGATTATATTACTAATATCGATTGGCTAAATGCATTTCGCCCTGTAGCACTCAGTCACTCAGGAAAAATGGGAAACCCCACAGGCTGTAAGATGATATATTGCCTGTGCTAGCTGTTAGTTGATTGGATGCTATACTTCATCCATATCCAGGCACCACACACTTTGTCAGTGATGCACTCAAAGCTATATTCAGAAAACCCAAATTGATGGATAACCACTGTCAAATTTTATTACAACGTTACAAGTTTTATGGCTGTTTGTATGACCACAGGTTACTGAAAGAAACGGAAGCTCCCTGTGGTGCATTTACCTCCTATTATTCAATTTACGTAGGTTTAGTTTGTTTTCTTTTCTCTCTCAAGGACTAACATTGGGAGATCCGTGTAATTATAGTTGTTCAACTAGTTAACGTTACAGTCTGTCGCTTTAGTCTCTAAAATGTATTTTTGTGATATCTTTGCTCTGAAATTAGAGCATCTATACACTTAAATTCTACACACGGCACCTTTAAGATCAAATCACAGAAACATTGAGTGATTACAGTTCTTCTTCTTGTGTTTTCTGTCTGAACAGCAAGATGTGGAGAAGTTCACGGACATTGAGAAACTCTATCTCTATCTAAAGTTGCCCACTGGCTCCAGCGTTAACGGTGATAAAAGGTAGGCCTAATCATACTGTTGCTTTGTTTCATGATCACTTCATGAGATCCAAATTTGTATTCCTGAATTTATTGTGTTTTTTTTTAAGTGCTGCTGATCGTGATGTTTCTGACCAAACTACCAATGCCTATAAACCTAGTCAATCCCCCATGTCCGCAGTCTACCTGCTCCTTAATGTATCTGAATGCACTGTAAGTCGCTTTGGATAACAGTGTCTGCTAAAAGGCTAGTGAATAGTAATGTCTTAAAGAGGGTGCCGGAGCATTGCGACCTTCTCTTCTGCTCTGAGCTTTATCAAACGGTTTTTTTTTAACCGTTTTTCAACAGTGAGCAGGCCTTGGCGTCATCGAGTCGCACGCAGCAGATGCATGCGTTTCACTGGATCCGCAACCACTTGGAGGAACACCCGGAGACTTCCCTTCCCAAACAGGAAGTCTACGACGAGTACAAGTAGGCGTTAATGGAACAAACAGATTAAAAGCCACTTCCTGTTGACACCCACATGCAAGTCATGATGACAACATGGTTAAGTTAGCAGTTAGTCTTAAGAATACACATTCCCTGTCGTTCATGACAGCATGGAAAAGAAAAGACATTGAAGATTTAAACTTTTATTTATTGTAGTCTGCTCAATAAAAGGGACAATTCAAATGACAAATTGAGCCATTGTATGTTGATGTGGCAAACAGAAAAGAGTAAGCTAAATTAAACCTCATGTCCAAGGCCAAAGAGGCATACTATCTCGTTGAAATACATTTTCATAACATTCTAAACTGAGGAAGATACCTAAATATCACTCTAGTCTTTCATTAGCTCAAATGAAAGCACATTTCTAGCAATGAATGGGCCTGCTGTAAAATCAGTTGTATCTTTCTCTGTGGTATATAATACTTGAGCTAGATGAAATCTATTAGTCCTTTTAGTGTATCTCTCCTTTGCACTTTCTGACAGCTAAGACAATATAAATAGATGCTAGCTACTGGAATGGGACTCAGTGCACGCCATGTGTTGGTAACATTAGAATGGAAAGTCTGAGACAGTGATTGAAATACTTTGGCTTATGCAACAAGTCCTTCTCTACTAGCACACAGAAAATACAGTGGCCACTAGAAATATTGGCGCCATGGACATGGCTAGGCATGTGAAGTCATTTCTGTTCATCAACCACAGACGAGTTGATTAAATGAAACCATTCATGTTGATCTGTTTTTTTATCTGACCACCAAAGATAAATGATCAGATGTGTCGTTAATGTTTGTTGTCTGTAGAGATAGAAAGAACAAGATATCTTTTTTAAAGCAGTATATCATAAACCCAATCCAAATGTAACATTGCCTTGTAGACGAGGTCTGTGTACTGTACTATTACATGTCTTTGACTGCATGACAGAAAACTAAAATAAGAGACTAAAGGGGACTAAAATAGCATCATTGAGACAGCTCTGGTTTCAGGTTGATTTCCCCCCACGTACTTCAGTACCACGGTGTTACTTGTCCGTAGCTAACTCTGCTAAAGCTATATAACAACAAAAAAAAAACTTTTTACATTTACTTTACGGGATTTACGAATCCATGAGGTCGTTGGTACGAATACAGATATTGAACATAAGTACAATTTTAACCAAGCAGCAAAAGTGTGGTGTCATCAACATAATTATCAATGACATGATGATCTTTATTTAATTAGATCAGGAAGAATTTCATTTTGGTTGCCGACATTTGATGCCACTGTTTTAGAACTTAATTTAATATAACTTAGATTTTTCCTTCATTATCTACGGTCCGTACAATGTCACGCGCATGGCTTTCCCAATCCAGTGGTGATTCTGTCCGTTCTCTATCTTTTAGGAGCTACTGTGACAACCTCAACTACCATCCGCTGAGCGCTGCAGACTTTGGGAAGATGATGAAAAACGTGTTTCCTAACATGAAGGCCCGGCGACTTGGCATGAGAGGCAAATCAAAATATCCTTTACGGGAACAAATTGTAACCGTCTGACCTCTATCTGAATTCTACTCACAGACATCAGCTGTTGCAGTTCATAAATACTCTAAAAATAGATGCGAAATGAAATCAAATAAAGACCCCCTCTGGATGTAAGAGTGCTATTGCAGTACAGAGAAGCCAGGGGATTCGCTGTACTCTTGACCTTCATAAAGGTTGGGTTTTTTTGGGGGGCGGGGCCTAAAGTAGCCTAATCTATTTATAGTCGCCAATAACGTTACTATCTTGTTTATTGTATATATAATCTGGGAAATGGGTAGTAATCCTTTTGACAGTTGTCTATATGTACATTCAGAACTAAAAACAAAAAGATTTCGACTGGTACTTCATCCCAGAACATATGATAAATACTAAATTATACATTATAAAATTAGAAATAACAAAATCATAAATAATTAAGGTATGTTAATGCATTTACCGCAGAGTTTCTTCATGCATTTATCTGTCATTTCAAAAACATTTAAAATGATTCGTTAACTATTCCTGTCACGGTATTAAGAACAAGGCAAATTAGCATAATCATATTTCACGTGAATGTGCACAAAATCAAATCTGACGATTTGTCGAACACAAACACACACCGTACGTCTTTATCACTGATTACAATCTGTCTTGTCACCCTCTCATTCTCGAATATAACCTCAAGGATGTTCATGCTATTTGTAGACGTGTGCATATGCATACATACACAATATATAAATACCTTTACCTTAACCTCTGTTTACATACTGTTATAGTGGGCTGAGGAAGAGAGCCTTGGTCAGCATGCCATCATTGCCCACTCTTGATTTACATAAAACAGGGAATGCTGTAAGTAGTTAATTTCAGAACATTTGATATATTATATTATTATTTCATTGTATTCCGATTCTATCCTTCTTCAACTGTGTGGTAACGCACCCTGCCAAATACCGTATGTAACCCCAATATATATGTGTTGTCTACTGCCAGTTTGAAGTATTGGATTCACCAGGTCCCATTTCCAACATTAAGGAGGAGGTGCGGTGTGCTGCTTGCGGTCTAGTGTGTGAATGGGCCCAGAAAGTTCTCAGTCGTCAGTTCAATGCCGTGGAAGACCTCGCTCGCTTCCTGCTGAATAGCCACTACATAAGCAACAAGTCTGTGGCAGCGCTCACCATTATGGCCAGCACAGCAACGGGTAAGAGACCTCTTTAGTTTGTCTTCACTTTCTTTGTCTTCCATGTTCTTGTGTCCCTTGAATCTCGAAGAGAAATGCTGCCATCTGCTGGTCAAAGCTTGGTACTACTTTGAATGAAACCATGTGAATATGACATATATCATCAACTATGGTGTTAGTTATTGTTCGATAACTGTTAGCACCAAACGGTGTCATTGTATTGCAATCTGTTGAATTGATTCAACTCCATGTCTCCTTATCCTCCTCCTCCTCCAGGGGTTAAGTCTCCACAGTCGACATCGGCCTTCGTCCCTACCGCTGAGGCCAACTCGTTCCAGCCCCAGGCGACCACCCTGCCCTCGCCATCTATCGACGCCAAACAGCAGCTGCAGCGCAAGATCCACAGGAAGCAACAAGAGCAGAAGCTACACTCGCCCATGCCTGCAGAGGTGCAGGCCAAGCGGGCTGATAACAGCACACCCGGGGCCCATGCTCTGCTTCGTGCCAGCCCTGCCCATCACTCACCACAGCCAACAATAGGCATCGTGGTGGCTGCTGTACCGAGCCCCATTACGGTAAATAACTACACTCTGTTTTACCCACTCTTTTAAAACTACTGTTCAGCCATGCCTTATCGTTTTCTTTTGCGTTTGCTACTTTACATTTTCCCATGACCTTTCCAACGACTACCTGTGTCTGTGTACAAATGTGCATGTGTATGTTGCTGGTTGTAAGCAACCACAAACACACAGACAGATAGATAGATAGAAACGAAAGGAATTGGAAAATGATTCTTAAATTCCCCATTTAATAAAAATGTATAAATGAAATGTGTTTTTATTTGTGTTGTATCACTGTTTAAGGTCAATACATGTGATTCCAGGTGTGCAGCCTCATAGATGTTCACCAACTCATCCTAATGTCTGTATTCAGGTGCAGAGAAGCCAAGCGCTGCTGTCCCCAAGTCCAGTGGGAGCAGCGGAGAACAAAGTGGTGCCCGTCAACCTCCAGGTGGTGACCCAGCCGGTTCAGCCGATGAAACTGAGTCCCAGGGCCACTCTCCCCAGCCCCATGGCAGATCGCACGGCTCGCCAGCGCTATCCCCAAATCCTACCTAAACCGTCAGCTACAAGCGGCGTCACTCTGCACTCACCCTCCACGGTGCTGCTGGCCAACCGCAGCATCAAGGCAGTCATACCCGCCTGTCACGTCAGTCCGGTCAACCTGGTCAAGATGACGGCCATATCCCTCGCACGCAACAGCATCACCAACACCGCCTCACAGTGCGGGATGGCAGAAGAGAACAGAGGAACCAGCCCCCAGAAGAGAAGTTGGTCTGCCGCTCCAGTGCTGGCACCCATAGCCAGATCCGAACAGGCTGATAACACCCCCACCGTCGATGTTGAGATGGTAGTTGAAGTTGTACATGAGAACAGCCAAAACCTAAATGCTAACAAATTAGCTTTGAATCCAGGAACAGTGGCTAATAGAGGTCATCCGAGGGCAGCCAGTGTGCCAATACCACAAACCAAAGGCTACTTGGGGCTAGAGGATAGATCTTATCCTAAAGCCAGTGTGACATGCACTCTGGGTACTATCACTGGAACAATTCTAGAAGGAGGCAATAATATTAATTATAATGAAAGCACTTTACACCCAATTGTTTCTACCAGGAATATAAGAGATGTCTCTATTCCAAATATAAACATGTCACCATCATTTAGGAGAAGCAGCGATGGATTATTATTCAAGGAAGGTCTCTTGTCTACCACAGCAAGCCCCAGAAAGCGTACAGGCCTTAGTCCAGAATCTCACTACTCACCCCTGAAAAGAATGTTTACCTCCAGGCAACCAGAAGGGGGCTCTGATGACTTCAGAGATGAGATCACGGCCATGACCAGCAGGCTGCCTACACCAGGCGTACAACTCAGGCCTGAGAGTGCACCAGCCATGGGCAAGGCAACGATGAGAGGGAACTCTGCCGTGTCTCCTCAAGTCCTCGCTCTCTCGAAAGCCCCCTTCAGAACGAGTGGTTTCCAGACTGTTGCCAGAACACCGAGTATGATGGAAAGGAACAGAAGCACTTGCGGTGCTATGGAAACTACTACCTCGTTTAGTCGTGGTGCACTAATGCGACAACAACAGCAGTACCAAATAACCAACATGGAAGCCATATCTAACAGCCCAGACCTCCAAAGACAACCTCTTGTTTGTAACAACAATCCACTTTGCACCAAAGAGGGACTGAGCGGGGCTCATATGGAGCAGCGATATGGCCAGATGGACACACTGGCTGACCACAAGCGAACGTCAACCCCACTCAAGGAACTCCTGTCTGCCATGGGCCAGGCTCCAGCCTCCAGTCACCCTGCCATGCAGACGGAGATGGGCTACTTTCTCATCAATGACGATGATGATGTTACGCAGGATAGCATCGTGGAGGAGCTTGTGCAGATGGAGGAGCAAATGAAACTCAACCTTCAGCAATTTGGTCCCTGTGCGTCATTCCAGCGGCAGCAGACTCCGATGCAGGGAAGAGCAGTGTCTTCCAATCAGGCGGTGACTCCATTTTATAACTCTCGCAACAGCAGCTGCACTCCGATTCAAACGCCAACTCCCAACCCCACGCCTACCTCTGAAATAATCGGAGGAGCAAAGGCCCTTATGAGAGAGAGCCCCTGCTCTCGCATGGCCCCCACTACCCCAGTGGACAGTGCACTGGGCAGCAGTTGTCACACCCCAGTTGGTACCCCCACCTCAAACTGCAGTAGCACTGCACCGACTAGTCTCGTGGAATGCAGGAACCCCTTTGCGTTTACTCCCATTAACTCCAGTATTACCGGTTACCATGACAGCAATACTGTCTCTAGCAGCCCGGTCAAACCCATGCAGAGGCCGATGGCCACTCACCCGGACAAGGCCAAGCTCGAGTGGATGAACGAGAGCTATAACAGCAGTATTGAGAGTAACAATGGAATTGGAATCATCCCCAGCTACCAAGATCTGATTGAGGACCACTTCCAAAAGCCTCATGCATTTGCCATCCCAGGGCAAACCTTCCACTCTCAGGGGAGGCACCACAACAGCCATTTTGGTCGCCTGACCCCCATCTCCCCTGTGCAGCAGCAGGTAGCGAGCATGGCAAAGAGGGAAGGCTTTGCTGTTCCTGCCCCTCTCGATAACAAAGGCACCAACTCCCCCTCAACGAATGCTGCTTTCAGGTGCCGCAGTGTAAGCCCTGCTGTGCGCCAGCGAAACTTGAGTGGGAACACGGGAACCAATGGCCCCCCCAATATATCCCGGACACTGGTCTCCCCCCAGTTTAACTCTCCTGTGGCCCCTGAGATGTTGAACATCTTTGCCAACAGCCAGCAAAATATGACTGTGAACAGCATGGCCCAGAGGAGCCAGTCTGTGCCAGTTAACGTAATGATGCAAACAGAGGTACTTCCTTTACAGGGTCATCACCAGAACATTAGTAATATACTGCTGAACAAGATGGATGCAGACTGTGATACTGCAGTGCGGGGTCTGGGCATGAATAATTTGCCCTCCAGCTATACAGCATGTATGAACCTCTCCCAGCTTCTGGAATCTGCTCCAACCAGTGCCAATCACCAGGCCTTGATGTCGTCAACTGACAATAACAGTGAATACCGGTTCCAAAAGCCGAATTACCTCACGCAAAGCACTGCCAATGAACAAATGATGCTCTGTTCAAGTGGCAGACAAGCCCCGTCAGCTGTCTCAAGGCAGTATCACCAGCAGGGCCAGGCTACGCGACTACTTGCTCCCAACCAGCAAGAGCAGCAACAACAGCAGGAACAGCTGCTGGATTTTAACACAACTGTTAAAAAGCTCATCACTGACAACAGCAGCCTTAATTCTGGAAAAATGCTCTCAGAGCAAGTGTCAGAACTCAATACCGGGGGGCTGGAATTCCCCAGGGAAATGACAGGAATGACATCTGATCTTTCCACCACCATCAGTGACCTGAACACTCTGGACACAAACCTTCTGTTTGATCCCAGTCAGCAGCAAGGTCAATATCAAGATACCACACCGGAAGACATCATGAATGACCCCCTGTTCCAACAAATCTGCAGCGAGACTGCAAATGCAAGTGGATTTGATTGGCTGGAAAGCAAGGATCATCCAACAGTTGGGTTAATGGGTTGAGCAATAATACAGTATTAGGAGTTTGGCTTTCACATAATGTGTGATTGTTCGTTTTTTTTGTTCATGTTAAGGGTTTGTGTTCAATACTGAAGGCCTAAAAACTGTCCTCCACAGAACATAAATCTTTAGTCTTCATGATGAATTATTTGAGGTTATTTATAGCTAAAACAACAAATTGCATCGTCTGTATGTGTTTGCAGATTTGTGTTTTTCGCTTTAGTTTTATTTGTCATTATTTATTCATAAACAATGAATACTTAGTACACATTTTCAAACAAGACCATGGCCAATGTGTGCTATTTAGAGTTAGGCCCATATCAATGCAAATGTGCATTATTAGTGTTTACATCTTTATTGCTATTGAATGGTAGTATTGTGTAATCTTCAGTTCCAGTAAGGATTTTACTATGGATTGAGCAGTAAAGTAAAGATTACAATGCATTTCTTCCACTCTAGTATGTAATTGTAGCTACATAAATAAAATAGGAGGTGTTGATTCTCCTTGCTTGGTGTTGCTTTTGACAGCAGTGTCGTAATCAATACTGTTACTGCTAGGCTAGCGGATAAGCCTAAAGTATATTTTGTATCAAAATTTGGAATCTCTGTGAACGGTATAGGGTCATGAGTAAGGGATCGAGGATAAGATTGATCATATTAACATATAAACAAAAAATTGAACTATGGTTGTGTCCATGCTATCAGGATGCCTCCTATCACCTTGGTACCAATCAAAAAATGTTAATTTAGGCACCTATTTTAACGATTACCTGAATTGAGCCTAATGAGGTAGTCACCTATGGTTGCCATTGTGACGTTTGACAAGGTTTTTTTTAAACAGTTTACTTGGAAGGTTACACTGGAAGGTTATCTTAGTATACTGATTTGTAAATGAGGAAGTTGTACACTAAATCTTCACTCGAATTTACCCTCTATAATGTGAAGTATTGCACTTTATTGGGTAGGTAAAAAAAGATTTCAAAAGATTTCAAATTCAAAGTAGTTTCATCATAGAGAAGAATACATCCATTTACAATTACTTTTAAAGAAAGGCAAAGGCATGTGATTACATTGTAAGAACATGACAATCATTAACTATAAAAACTATTTTAGAATTAATTTATCATTATTAATAATTAATTATAATCTATTTCGAGGGGGGGGGGGGCGCTCTTATTTGAGTCTATTTGAGTCCTGGCAAATCTGATAATCTTTAGAAAAAGTAATATTTGTATTTAGTATTACATGTATTTACTTTCGCTGTTTTTTCTGTTACAACTATGAATTTGAAATGACAATCAACTATAGTATCAGTGTTGTCGTGTTTCATTAAACCATGCACTGCAATTTGTTTGAATCACGAACGCTTCCTCACCAAAAAAATATGAATATGGGAACTTGTTTAAAGGGCTGAAGAACATTGCTGTTTTTCAAAACCACTACTATGGCAATACTACTACTGCTACTATTGGAATGTATTCACTTTTTAAAACAATTTGTAGACAATCATCATGTGATCTTTTTGCACTCAGTTTATATTATCCCTCAGTCTGTCATTTCTTGTACAGCTTCAGCAGTTTGTTGTGGTGTAGTTTAAACTTTCTACTTCCACCCACACAACCAATATGTTCTGCTTAATTTTCTTTGTTCTGTAAATTCATACTTTTTTTTTTTTCAAACAGTATTTTGTATTGTATCATTTTTGTGACTTTAAAAAAATAACAAGTTAAAACAATGCAGTTAATTTATAGGAATTGTACTCTGAAAAAAACGCTGGAAAGTTTTTTTCTGTCCTAAAGCTTAATTAAAGTGTATCTTGTAAGCTTAGTTATAGGTCAAATGAAAAATAATGCATACGTATTCATTTAATAACATGGTTTTAAAAGTTGAACTGCAAATGTAAAATTACTTATTGGGATAATGTGTGGCATCATATTTATTTGTTATAATTGCTTTTTATATTCTCTAACACTAATGGTGGGGAGTAAAAGGCAAAGACAATGACAGTACTCTGAAATATTTCTAGCATTATTTTAGATAATGATGTTTGTCTTTATTTAAAAAAACAATATGCATCTGAACTGGCTTTATGTTTTCAAGATATCTTTTGATTGAAGCACTGATATTTGTTGTCAAATAAGGATATTATTAATCTGTTTTTGTGAGTTTATAGGACTTTGTATACAAACTGGTGCTATTTTTAAGCTGTAGGTGTAGATCTGCTGTGATGTTTTCAGTGTACAGGATTTGTTTTTGGTTTTTTTCAGCTGCTGCAATGGATGTGCTTATTAATACTGATTTCTACTGTGGTTTGTAAAAGCAATAAACATTTTAAACAAATGAAGTCCTTGAAATGTATGTTAGCTGCATAATTCGTGTAATAAACATTAAGAGACAACATAAGAAAGTTATTACTGGTCAATACATAACATAGACTAGAGTCATGACTTTCACCACTGCTGGTCATAGTCATAACTATGATGCAAAAATAATAATTGTTTTATATTTTATATTATATATTTTATAATAAGTAATATTAACAATTTTTAAATGTTCTTACATTTGGGGTACAGATTTGTAGTGTGCATAAATGTGTATAGTTAAAATTTAAAAAATGTAATTTAAAAAGTCATTGGTATTGTGATTTTGTCTGACATTCGCTACATAAAAAGTGATGAAAGATAAACATGAATAATTTAACCAGGCTGTAATGGGATGTGGCCTGGCTGATAGCTGAGTTCCAGCAAGAGCTGAGCAATATATTGAATACTGATATATCAATATATAGGAAACACATTTGCCGTCTGGAATTTCAGTTATCATTCGATATATGATAGGTACATCCTAAATGTTTTAAAATTATTTTATCATAAATTGACAGTTTAACAACACAACAGAATAATACAACAAATTAATATACACAAGCTAGAATAATACGCCAAATATATATCCAAGTATTCAGGAAAAAAGTTTCCTAGCTCTAGTGCAGCCATTGGCAATCATTTTTTTTATTTTACGGAAATGAGTCCAGCAACTGAACAAACGAATAAAAAGTTTGCTGGCACATCTAAGATATATATATAAGGTCACTTCAAGTGACCTGATATATCTTTGAGATGTCTCTGGCCACACAAAAGTGACTCACTTCTTTACGGAGCTAAGGTGTGTGGCCAGATGAGAAGCAGTGAGTTTGCAGCTGAAAGATCAATGACTTCTTCATTATAAATGCATGTACTTGGCACAATAAGATCCAGAACCTTTAGCTTGTATTTCCACCGGATGGATGACAACACACAAAATGCTTCTTAAGTGCACAGAATACAGCATTCCACACCTAGAGGAGTCAGGGAGTCGTCTGTAGCCCCCCCTCAGGAAGACTTCTCAAGTATTCACCTGAAAGGCTTGATCTTCCAGTATTGTCCAGTGCACGTGTAGCAGTCGACCCTGCTACATGCTGTTCTGGGCTCCTCCAACATCAGGACACAGGCAGATGATTAAACCACTTTATTGCAGAGTTTGACAATGGCTTTGCAGGTGGTAAGTGCTGACATGCTAGCGCTCCTCCTTGTGTGTGTGTGTGTGTGTGTGTATGTGTGGTTCTGGCTGGTCTTCCTGGCCCCACAGGTGTGCAGCCCCACCCAGCCCCAGAATCAAATCAGTCTGACTCGCCAGGTGAGGCTGCTTAAACCAGCCGCCAACAACACACACGCCAATTGTTTACAGGGCAAAGTTTAGTTTTTACTAGATAACACAATGGCACCTCACACACCCTTTGAGAAAAGTGTCCTAGGGTAGTTCAAGGCCTTTGCAACGCTATACATCTGGGACTATTTAGTCCTAGGCCCATACACGTTATATCTGTTAATACTGGATGTTTGCAGGTGTGCTTGACAACTTCCAGCTTTCTTCATTTTGAATTAAGCAAGAATAGCAGCAGCTAATTAGTACAACATTTAGCTTACCTTTATGCAAAAGGATAATGTTTTGCTGCTGGATCCTGGTACCTTGGAGATAGCCTAATGTCATCACTAAAGTGTGGACCTTTAGGTGTTAGACACCATACTTCACAATGCCTGTCAAATTTATAAGACACAAAATTAGACAATTACATTCTTATTAGATTGCAAATTCTTATTTTGTGACAATATGTGAATTCACTTCATTGAATTGTTTTCCACTTTCCTACATATCTATGATATGTATATATACTAAATGTTTTGCTGCTTCTCTTTGCCAGACTAAGCATCTCCTACAGCACACACACACACACACACACACACACACACACACACACACACACACACGTATGAAATCATCATGTGGAAAATTTTTAATTTCCAAAAACCTTCCATCACTTAACTAAATGTGCATTACTCTATTCCGCTTGGGGGAGTGGCAGGCCGACACCAGGAGGAGGAGGAGGAGGAAGAAGGCGGAGGAAGGAGGAGGAGGAGGAGGAGGAGGAAGCAAAAGGAGGTGGAGGTTGATGACTAGAATAAATGACGCCACAACTAAATTAAAGTTGTTTGTTTAAATCCTTGTCAGACTACTGCCATAGCTACCACGACCCGCCGTGTCGCCTGGCCCCGGCTCGTAGTTAGTTGGTCACAGTTGATAACTTTATACTCCGTATTGTTCTACGTTAGTGTCTACGCGGACCAGGTGGTGGGGAAGCGGAGGAGGACATGGCCGTGGTGCACACCCCGGAGATCGGAGGACTTCAGACGGACGAGGTGAGTTCAAAACACCGCGGCTAACCGCCAGCTAGCTAGCCTGCTTCTAACGTTGACGCGGGTTTATAACGCGGCTTTATAACACGTGTGTAAGGCCGTTCATAAGACTGACAGCCTGGTTCGCTGGACGCCATTATGCACGGCGAAACATCCCCTCGCTAAACACAACTATGTCTTGCGAAATTTGGCCTCAAAGGCAACATTGTTATCGTATCGACGAGAAGACCAGAACGGAGGAGGAGGAGGAGGCTAGACAAGTGTATGTTTACCCCTCAGCTGTAACAGCCGTATTCCCTTCGTCTAACCATAACATATAATATAATAACATATAACAAGAAGACATGAAGTGTGGACCGCCTCCAGCTGCTTCCTGTCAGCTGTCAGCATTTAGAGAGGACATGGAGGCCTCACGTGGGGTTCACTCCGCTCACTCCGCTCACTCCCTGCAGCTGAAGTCCTAACGTGGGTTCACTCCCTTCACTCCCTGCAGCTGAAGTCCTAACGTAGTGTTCACTCCCTTCACTCCCTTCAGCTGAAGTCCTGACGTAGTGTTCACTCCCTTCAGCTGAAGTCCTAAGTAGTGTTCACTCCCTGCAGCTGAAGCCATGTGTTGTCAGTGTGGGCCCAACCTTGTTTTAAGAAGACACACCACGATATTCCAACCAGAAATTCAAGGCACACCGACTTAAAGTTGTAGGACTGGATTAGGAGAAATGTCACACACATTATTCCTAGGATAGTTATTAGCAATTTCACAATATTTCACACACAGGCTGTCAAAAATGCTCATGAAAATCAGGCATTATTTTATCAATTTTGCATTAATTATCAAATATGTGTCAACAATGTGAAATGGAGCAAGAATTTGTATTATGTGGAATAATTAGTAATTAATGAAGCAACTGCTAATTTACAAATGCTCATTTATATTGTGAACCGGAACAATGGTTGAATCTATGATTATCCTAGCCTGCCACGCTGGTCTGAGGAATGTCATGGCCATTCCTTAAAGCTAGATGATACATAATCACAATTTAAGAAATGATTACTTAAGAATTTAAGTATTAAATGAAATACCATCAAGCATGTAAAGTATGTATTACTGTTTGTTTGGTGTTCACTGTACTTTGTATATTTGTCAATTAGAAACTATTGGTCGATCATAATACTGATACATGTTCTTTTTAATTATAATTTCAGGAGGACTCTAGGGTCCTGAGAGTTAAGGTCATAGCTGGGATTGGGCTGGCCAAAAAAGATATACTTGGAGCCAGGTAAGTTATAGATTAGAAAAAGAAATACGCCTACGTGGGGGGATATTGTGTCATATGAATATATGAATATCTGTGTTCTGCACTCTATACAGTGATCCCTATACAAAAATATCGCTCTATGACCCTATCAACGGTGAACTAACGAGTCTTCAAACTAAAACTATAAAGAAGGTGTGTTACACATTTACTCAGAATTGATAGTCATGTTGTTATTGGTGGGCACATTATAATCAACTTGTGTTTCTTGTTTTTTCGATAAGACATTGCATCCAAAGTGGAATGAAGAGTTCTATTTCAGAGTAAGTTGGAACATATATTCAACGTGTAAATAAATAAGTAATTTATAATATTACACCCAGTTGCATTGGCAGGGTTATGGTGGGCCATGGTAATATTTTACTAGGTCAAATTATTTCAGTCCGATATGCTGGTAAAATAATAACGTCATTGTCATAAACGGAGTGCTCAGACATCCTATCCTCGATTTGTCAAATAGAGACTAAGAATAACTTGTCAATAAAACGCTATCGTTGTGATGAATTTAGCCACTCAGACCAGCATAGCTGTGATTAAGCTGCACTGTACCGGTCCGAGTCACACAGCAGCTGCTCCTGATCTGCTGTGATTGCCTCCATTTTTTTGATTGGTCAACATAGTGTGTCACATCTCAGAAATGAAAAAAAACCACAACAAACAGGGAGTGTATTGTGTAATGGATTGGAAATCATCATCATCATTTATATTCCCTGGTGTAGGTTTTCCAGTCGTTAACAGGAAATCAGAATAATAATTTGTTGATAAATTCCACTCATGTTAACGTGGAAAATACCTTTTGGGGGCCATTCATTGGCCCTTTGGGGGCCTCGGTTGACTTATTTTTTATTTTGCAGGTTCACCCCAGGAAGCACCGATTGCTGCTGGAAGTGTTCGATGAAAATCGGCTGGTATGTTTTTTACCCTTTATGTTATATGATACATTTGATATCATTGGATGTCCCAACAAAAGATGCATTGAGCAAGCCTTTTTTGGAGTTTGTAGTTACAAAATCAATACTTAACCGTGTTCTTAACTCCACTGACACCGTCCTAAATGGCGACGGCTATGAAAAGGGCTATGATTTTAAATAGAGTGTGATGTGGTAGGAGTTATTCAACTCCATAGAGCACAGGCAATGTCTGTTTACTTATGGAGTGTATTAATATCTTGCTGCTAAATTACAAACAATCCAAAAAATTACCTGACCTTGCTTGACCTGGAAAGCATCACAGAGTGATGCCACAGATTACAGAGTACCCACAACAACTCAAATGAAAAGATTAGAAATTATTGCGAGGTTATTTTTCAGAAAGGGCAGATGAAATACGGAATGTATATTTGCCTATACTATATAGTCTCTCACTGACACCAGTTTTCCAAACCCAAGAAAAATTTGTTATATTGTTATTATTGTAAGCAACTGCTATTACAGGATAATTGGATGACTTGGGAATGCGGTAGAGTTTCTTCAGCGAAAGGTTTTGTTTGGTTCGGTTCACATTAGCAAAGCCACATTAAAAGCCCTTCCAGTGTATGAAGGCTCTGATGAAAGTCATGTCTCAAATGGTTGTGTGGTGGTTGTCTCAAATTTCAGCAAATACAGGCTGTATCTGTATACTGTATGTGTATATGTGTGTGTGTGCCGTGGTTTATGTGACCCTGAAAGATACAGTCACCCTTATTATGGCTTGACATATTTGATGTTGTTGGAAACGCTTAACACCTTGTTATCGGAAACTTAAAATATGGGCGAAGCTAAACCAAATGCTAATAGTCCAATGTTTATCTTTGCTCAGTTCCAAGAATGAGGGTTCAAATATCAGACTAGTATACAAGGCTAAGGTTTGTTGTCGATGGACTTTTGTATTATTTTAACATCTTTAATGCACTATCATACAAAAGTCTGTGTTTAAGTATCAAGGCAGTTAATCACACTGATTAAATATGTAACACATTAACCTTAAGGAATATAATTAATGTTATTGTATTCATTTCTATGGTACAACCTTGACAGTGAAGTATGGATTATTTTGATGTGTACGCGTCCATTGCTATTGATGGCAGATGTATTCTCTTCAATCACTTAAGTGACTATTGGCAAGAAGATGCAAGAAGAATATATTTTATAGCCTTTAAGTTCATTTAGAATTCTGAGAATAATGTCCTACTAAACAAGAGAATAAATATGTCACCAATGTACTTTTTATATTAAATTACATGTGTTTTATTGGGTCAGTATTCACTTTCTGTTTGAGGCCAATACTGAATTCTGTTGAGACCCAAATAACAATAATGATCAAGTGAATCCATTATCTTCCTGATGTATGTTTTAAACACTTACGATAAAGGTTAAATTTAAGTTAAATACACGTATTGTCGTAATGTGAAATATCCCAACACAACAGAATATCCAGTGTAATGTCATTAAAACCACGTATCTGCTCAGTTAATTGGGTGTGTCTAAAATCCAGTTTGAATTAGAAAGGAAGACATTAAAGTAAATTATATTATGCTTTCAAGAAGGAAGAAGCCATTGCACTCAAACCGGTGTATTCCCTGAACAGGCTTTCAGGAGCCATTACAAGGATTTGTAATGATTATTAGTTAATTATGGTGCTTCCATTCGGCATGTATTCCATCCCATAGCATTACAACAGTTTTAGCACAATGGCCTTAGGGGAAAATATTGTCTTATAATTTCTCAGATTTCTTTTAAAACCAATGAATACTTTGGCTTCCTGTTGGTCAGATAATATAACACATTGTGTGTTATGTGTTGGGTGTGTGGGTTGTTTTTCATTTTCATACTCCTTCAGTTATCCTAATATCACACATATTCGAGTCCAATATGAGGTGAAACCAGAACACACATGCATCAACCCACCAAAAATAGGTGGCGGGAAAGTTCACCAGGAAGGGTTTGTGAGTCATCTCCATGTCCTGGTTGAACCACTTATCACACATGAAACTGACCTGGTTGAAGGCCAAGAGCAACGTCCTGAAATAGCCCGGCCTCACACACAAAACAACACACTACACCTAAAAGAAGTTGCTGGCTAACGAGAGCGGCGTGTGGAGCTTGAAACCAGAACCTACTGTTACATCAGGTGTCACATCACAGGTGACATGGCTTATCACGTTATCCCTCAGGGCAGCAGACATCCTGTTCTGTCTTCTGTCTGATCCAAAGGTGTTCTTTGGTACTCTGAGTGATGTTTATGTTCCACTCTGTCTGGAAGTATGGACTGCCTGAGGACTTGCCAGGTTTTTGTGGTTTTGTGATGAATATCAATGGTGCCCCTGCATATTATTTTACACTGTAATACATGCTTATTATCATTATGATTATCATTATGATTATTATGATTTGTATTATTATTAGTGTCACTGAATTCTCAGTTTGATATAGAATTATGTTGAAAGTCGTTCCCCTTGATTTCCTGTAACTTAATACCAGTGGGTAAAAATATTTGTGGAGGCACGAAGGAGAGGAAACATTAGAAGCATAGCTGCAGTCGGTGGGAAGTTGAGTTTTGAGTGAGTGGTCTGTGGCAGACGTTAGCAGTTTACCAGAGCGTCAGTCTGAGATGCAAAGTGGAAGACTACTCGGTTGTTTGCGTGTAAGAGTGCGGCTGTTGAAGAAGGCACAGTGAGAGATTATACTGGACTGGCAAGAATTCAAGAGGAACAGTTGCAACAAGGCTCAGGCTTGCCTTTGGTGCAAGTCTGTAGTTGGAGCTGTGCTGTTGGAGATTCAGTGCTTTGTTTCCATGTGCAGTAAGCGTCTGACCAGAAGGACCTCTGGAACTACTTCTAGATAAAGGCTTCATGTATGTTTTTTATCTTTCCTAAACAGAACTGACTTGACCTGACAAAAAGATCATCAGCCTTAACAGGAATGTCATTTGTCGGATTGTGCTCATGAGAACGATTGTGCTCACAGAGCAGAAGTCAAAAAACTTTCTTTGCTGCTCTTCTGTTTTTCACTAGCATGTGTATCATGCCACGTTTGCCACTGTTGCAGGTATTAGAGAGTTAAACTAATGGCACGCAGGCTCCGCATGCAGTTTGCGTCAAGGAGAAGTCACACAGATCCTCTGTCAGAGACCCTGAGTAGCCATGGTGTGGAGAGTGAAGCTAGCGTGCCAGCTTGCGCCCCCACAGAGAACCTAGCGCACAGCTCTGTCCACATGAAGGTTACCGCTGTGTCATCAGATTACAGGAATCTTCACCGTTACTCTTCAGTCTTCATACCCAAGTGCAACACTGAAGGATGCAATAAGAAGAGCACCCTGCAAATCTCTCTGCACCACGCCGGGAGGCTCGGCGGAGAACTAGAAAGCAACGTAGAAGATGTGGAGCCTGCGGCCGGTGAAGCAGGAGCAGGCAGCAGCTCTGATGGAAGTTCATGTAGTAGCAGTATGGCCAGCGATGCCGGCTACTGTAGCAGCAACAACATATTTGAACCCGAGGCCTCAGAACATCTCAGGGCCGGCCAGGAGAAGGGCTTACTCTGCCGCAAGCACAAGGTCCCTTTGAGGCGCTGTTCCTCGCTGGTGATATTCTCCAGGAGCCCTTGTAACACACCACCCTCCTCTCCAGTGAATCCTGTGGCCGTACCTGCTCTCCTTGCAACACAGGGCTCTCTCCCATGTGGTCTGAAAAGCGCCAACGAGTCCTCACGTGAGAATCATGAGGTGGGCTGCAAAATGTCCAGCTCCACGTCGGTCAATGGCCTCCGGCTCTCCAAGAGCGGGTGTTCGACCGCCGAGTTCAGGGATGCCAAACATATGGTGCAGTTTAATGTTCCCTTACCGGATGAACCAAAGTGTAGAAAGGAGGACATGTGCGAAACACCGGATCATCCTTCTATATTAGACCTGCCAAATCGACACTCCAGCAGTGTGCTGCTGCACTTTGCCAACCAGAGACCAGCGATGCCTGGAAAGGGAGCCATGACCAGGACTAGGGTCAATGTGGAATATCCCCCGGCTCCTTACCCACTCTTCAAGCCTGAGTGTGAACATAGCCAGCGCAAGCTGTATCGAAGTACCTCCGCTTGTTTGCCCCCTTCAGCTAAGTTGTCAGAAAAGAATCCCAAAGTTGCGGCAAGAGGACGGGAACAGGAACCAGCTCGGGAAAACCAATGGCAGCGTATCATACAGAGAAGCTTTTCCTTGGAAGTGCCCTACACTGGAAAGCCGACCGGATCTTGTGCCCAACATGTGCACATTCATTTATCTCCTTGCCCTGGGGCTAGGGTAACCACTTCTGTAATCGATATAAACCCTGGTAGCAAAGTGGATCATATTGTTAACAGCCCAGATGAAAACATTAAGGTGAGTGGTATGTTTCTGCCTGGAATTATCTGTTGCCATCTACGACCACAACAAGATATACAGATATTAATAGCTATGTTAAGTTGGGCTAAAATGTTTCCAAATGGTTCCAATCTGAAATAACACAATAAAGGATATAACGAATATTAGACAATCATTTCAGGTTAATGATTATGCTTTTTTGTTTTGGAAAAACACAGTAAAAAGAACACAATATAAATATAAATACTAATCATTTTCTTGTAATTATTTAAATCACTGTTTTAACGGTTAACAAGTTTGATTCACAAAATATAAATAAGCTGGGAAGTGTGAGCATTTACTGGCTTATTAATAAACTATTTCAAATGTAAATGTAATGCAGTGCTGTTATGGTAAAGCTGTTGTCCCCATGCTACAATAACCAGCTCTGTTTACTTCTGTCTTACCCACCGGGCCCACTACAAACCATCAGATAAGTTGATGAAGTCATGTAATTAACTAACTCTATGTGGACATTGGACAAACATTCAAATATTCTCCGTTGCGATATTCTTTCTTTTACACACTGGTTTTAAAGAAAATAAAAGGACAATACATACACATACAACAATATCAAGTAAATATTGTTGGAATATGTCTGGAATATGTCTATACACTGGCTTATATTCAGAGAAGTCATCCATTTTTATTATTCTGTTAACGCTCGGAGTAATCACCTTAAGTATTTACTGGGGCTATTTGTAGGCATGGGGAGAGCAGCGGACCTTCCTGATATAAATAACACTGTCTCTGAAATATTCCCCCTGACTCCATAGAGTCTGGTAGACTATAGCACGGCCCAGTGCTGGGGATTCAAATTTAACAGTGTCATACTAGAGCGGTAGTCATGCCAGGCCAGCCATCTGTGGAGCTGAGGGGAGAGCAGGGGGGGGGGGGTCTGATCCCTACCCAGTAGGAGAGCATGGTGTGTTCCCTACCCCGTTAGTGCCCCTTGCTAGGCAGTGTTTGTGAAGAATCAGATGTCACCGTCCCTCCCCTGCCCTGCACCCTCCTGTACTTAGCAGGTTGTCAAGAAAGAAAGTATGCTCACTATCAATGAGCTGTTGCCTTGACTTTCTAATGATCAAAATGGGCTGATCTGTCTGATCGCTGCATTGTTATCATGTCAAACGTTATCCAGGTGTTGTGACTTATGATCGTGTTGTTATTATCCTGCAGGCCCCTCCATAACTGATTATGTATGAGACAAGAGCAGGCTCAATGGCGAGAAAAGCAGCATGATATATAGTCAAAATGACTGATATTTGACCAAATCTGATCAGTGGTAGTGTTTCCCTTGTGATTGGGAACCACACATCTTGCATAGATAGAATGAGCCTTTTTTTTTTTTACAACCTTTGTCACCATGATAGTGTTTCACCTGAGATTCTTTCCAGCAGCGGTGCTGAGGTGTGTGTGAGCTGCACTATATTGATGTGCGTGTGCACAGTGTGCTGAAGTGTGCGTGCACACAGTGTTGAGGTTTTGGTTTGATCAGTGATTCCAGTAGTCCTCCGGTACATTCATTCCAACAGGAATGGTATGACAATATAGCATAAGAACAAATCGCATGCTCGTGCACATAATGCTAATTTATTTTAGCATTAATGTTGGCACAAATAGAGTTTTCAGTCTACAATTTGTAGCCATCCCACTGTCTGGGTTTCATAAATACTGTTGCTGCTGTTCTACACAATCAAATATGTAGGCTACTTTCTGTTACTCGTCATTACTACGTCATTTGTTGTGTTACTTTTTCTCTAAAGCCATTCATGAGTTAACGCCACCTACAGTATCATCATGTGTTTTTTATAGGTTTTATATGTTTTTATGGTTCGATAGCGAAACACTATTTTGTTGTCAGTATTTTTCCACAGTATTTCTCCAATGAAAATAATGACAATGTAACAATTGAGGGGGGTGCAGTAGGGGCCACCTATGATATATATGTTTTAAATAAAACATGGCTGGCTGCATGGCTGATTGCAGTGGCGCTGGTAATCCAGTGGCAGTGCTGTGCCACTGCTGGATGCATGTAGGGGAAACACTAATATCCCTGACAGTCATGGAAAATTACAGTCTTTTCTCTCTAAAGCTCTTCAAACATCAGACAATATTCAACGTCTTTGTATTCCAACTGCTGAGGTTGTTCTTGTGATTTAACTGTGTTTTCTATTGTACTTTTTTTTATATCTCTGCTATTGTATTTTTTTTGTTGCGTGCTATTGTGCAAAAACGGATTGCTAAATCCCTATCACAAAGTCAAGTCATGTTTCTTTGCATAGCCCTTAATCAGTAATCCAAGCAGAGATTATGTTTGTTTTATCACTGATTCTGGCACCACTGATTCTTTTCCACCCGTAACACTCTACAATGTTAAGTGTAGCGAATACAAATGTAATACAAAAAATAATAATAACATAATATAATGTTATTAATAATAATATTAATCTTAAACACTAAAAACACGCTATCTGTGGTCGTGAAAATGATCTCGGTGACCTACAATTTGTCAAAGTCTCTGCAGTTCTCTGCATGCTCTGGGTTTGAGGCAAGGAGACACCAGTTCATAGCCGGCCTGACGCGGGGTAACCGGAAACCAATGCTTGCTTAGTAGAAAAGTAAAACTCTGTAAATACAACACCTAATCCAGGAATCAGACCTAGCCCCAGCTCCTCATTTCCGTGAAGTCGCAATAAATGTTGTATAGTTTGGTGAAGGTTTGTACCACAGCGTCAAAGTCATCTAGATAGACACTGATAAGAGAGTTCATTTTCAGTATGTTGCATAATTATTATGAAAACTTTAATATTACTGGGGACTTTTAGTATTATTCCCTATATGTGAAAACAATTAATGATGTCTTTAGGGTTAGACCTTATTTGATTCTAACTTCACACACTGCCCCCCCAGAGTAAAATGTATCAGAAACTTGACATTTTATAAGATTAAACAAATGCATTACTAAAAACGAAAACATTTTCAACATGGCCCAGATAGATTGAGAGCCGATCGTAATGTGGGAGTTCAGGTTAGAAGCTTTCTCTGGCTAGTAGCTTACAGTGCTAGTAGCCTTAGCGCAGGAGTTGGCTAACATGTCAACAGTAGAGCACTACAAGCCAGGAGCCACTGCTACATCGTAGTAGGAGTTGTAACAACAGTGGGTGTCATGAGTTAGTCATTATAAAAAAAAAAATGGTTCCAAACCAAACACTGCAAATTATAGAGTGCTAAGAATGCTAAGAAACTAGAAACTCTTACTGACTCATATGGACCTGAATACCAAGCAACAGCTGCTCATATTCAATACGAAAACATATGTCTCTGACTTTTATCTTCAGACCAAATATGCAGCAACATAGACAATGGAGGTCAAGGGTGATGCAGGTCAGAGAAACACTCCTCTTAGGGACTTAAAACACAGTCTTCCTTTGGTCTTAGCACAGGAAGGAAACAGGACATGCTCTGTATCAGTTAGTACGACAAAAAAAGCTTCTTTGCCTGTAGTTGCCGAGGTCAGGATTGTAAAGGCTCAGAGCGGGGGAAACTAAAGGTTGACACCAAAGTAATAAAAATAGACTGATGCTATGTTATCTGTTGGACATTACTCACGGCTGAGTAATTGATTAAACCTATCCAGTCCAGTCATGTGATGTGTGTGTGTGTGTGTGTATGTGTGTGTGTGTGTGTGAGTGTGTGTGTAATTATAACATGCGTCATGCCCTGGCCTACTTTCTTTGCAGACACGTGATGACTTCCTTGGCCAGGTGGACATCCCTTTACAACAAATACCGGTGAGCCTCACCTTGAAACTTAACAGCATGTGTATTTATGTTTGGGGAAAGATGTGCTTTACCTTGAAACATGTCAACATGTGCAATGTGCACAGTGTCGGTCTGTTCCGCTCCACTGTCCATGGTTTTGGAAATACAGTCCACCATATTTTTTTTTTTTACATTAAAAAAGGAACACGATCATGCTATGTGTGTTTATTATATTTAGATAACGTGTTTTTATCCGACATTTAATTTGTAAATAATATTCATTATTTCCATTCTTCTAGTGCATACAGGTGTGTAAGCATTGAAAATAAAAGTGTTTTTATTTTAATTTCTACTTTTCCAGGTAGAAAATCCCAATGCTGAAAGGCCATACACATCCAAGGACTTTCTGCTTCATCCAAGAAGGTTTTTCCTTTTCATTTTTTCTTCTCACACTCTTTGTTAATAATATTCATTTTTAACACATATTAGTACTTTATGTTACTATTGTAATATTGTATGTACTTAAAATGATAATGTCTTTCTTCATAACATTCATGCAGCCACAAGTCCAGGGTCAAGGGTCACCTGCGTTTGAAAATGACCTACTTACCCAGGACTCCTGGCTCCGAGGAGGAGAATGCAGATCAACCTGAGAACATGGATGTAAGACTTACCTAGTTACCCACCTATCTAATCACCTACCTACTTACCTAACTATCTAGCTAGCTAGCTAACAAACTACTCCCTCCCCTGCCATCCTAACCATAGACATATATATACAGTACATATACGCCGCATTGACTGCTTCGGCCTGTTGCTGCGATATGCCAATGCCGCCGCCATATTGGGGAGGGCAATACTGGCCTGCAAACGCATACAAGTAAACGGGGGAGCTGCGGTTTTTCTGGATAAAAAGCACTATAACGTTTACATTTCTCAACTGATTTCAATGAGTTTTTTATATGAGGTTTTTATATTCATGGGTTTTTGATCTACGTACAAAAAAAATTGTTAGATATTATATTCTTCTATATTATCTGTAGATCTATATATATCTATATATAATATATTATCGTTATAGTCGTTATATATCGTTATCGTTATATTATCGTTAAAAACGCTGTGTTTACAGGCCAGTCTTGACCTCTCTAATATGGCGGCGACGTTGGCGTACGATCCAAAAGCCGATGCGGCCTCTATATATATGTCTATGATCCTCAACCTATCCCTGGCCTGCACCTCCTCTTCCAGTGGTTCCGGAGAACTCTGTTTTAATAGTTGTAATAGGGGCAAGATGCTCGGCTCCCAGCCTAAAGCTACTGGGTTCGATGCCCAATGCCCACAACCTACCTACTTTTGGTTGTGTTGTTTCTTACTGGTTTGCTTTGGGCTAAACCTTCATGTAGCAGCATATCACTTCTCACTAAACTCCCTGACAAGTAATCAGACTCGTTGTACCAGAATGCCGTGGTTTTAACTGCAAATCGAGAATGGTGTAGGCTAGGCATTTGAATAAGGAAGACAAAAATGTAAACACAACTTCATATAAATGATAATCTGATTTAATAATTTCATGGGATATTCTGTGTTATTTCCAACACTAACCAGAGAATCCTAAAAAAAAAAAGAACGTATGAAACAAATGACTAGCTAGTCCACTTGTGCTGTGTCATATTTCATTGCTTTCCCTCCCCTGCCTCAGCCTGGCTGGGAGTTCCTGGATGGCCAGGATATGTCGGGTGCAGGCCACCAGCACCCCTTGCCTGCCCTCCCCCCTGACTGGGAGGAGCGACAGGACAACCTCGGGAGAACCTACTATGTAAACCATGAGACCAGAACCACACAGTGGCACAGGCCCACAGCACAGTAAGACCTCGCTCCTTATTCTGGTTTAACACCCTGCAAGAACATTGCTCTTGGGAATTCATGTGTGTGTGTGTGTGTGTGTGTGTGTATGTGTGTGTGTGTGTGTGTGCGTGTGCGTGCGTGTGCGTGCGTGTGCGTGTTCTGTGCAAAGAGACAGTGAGGTGGACACACAGCGGAGACAGGACATCAACATGGAGGCCCAGCATGCTTTCATCGCCCGGAGACAAATTTCTGACCATGAAGAGTCTCCCGAAGTAAATCTGACTTATTGCATTCACCTTTATTACATTATGGAGTATGTTTTTACACCTGTTAAAAAACAGCAGAAAAACAAGAAGCATACAATACATACCTTATAATGCAGTACTAGCATTACGTCCAAGTCGAAGATCGTGACTGAAGATGTCGTTTTTAAACCTATCGAGCTATCAAGGCCCTACTATGGTCGATAATATTCACTTTAACGTCTTCCCTAGAGTTGGGAGATCCTAATGGACGACGAGTCCACCCTGTCCCACAGCATGGGCCACTACTCCAGACCATCCTCCCACTCACCCCTGGACTTCCATCCTGCCTGCGAGGAGCTCGGCCGCCTGCAGATCTCTGGCGCTCCCCCAAGCGAGCGACGGCCCTCCCAGACGGTATGAACGATACTGTAGTGTTGTTGGTATGTCTTAGTCATTTATAACAAAGGCCGAAAACCTGTCGACCTGAATGCTAGCTGCTGACTGCGTCTCCCTCACCCTGCCACTACAGGATCACGCCGGTCATTCAAGCCATTCCAGTCGCAGAGCGAGTGCCCCGGCTCTGTCAGCCGTGGAGTATCCAGCCAATCCTGCGGTGGGTGCTTTACCATTGATGCCTTTGATCTTAGACTTCAAACCGAACAGTGTCTCTGTACAGTACCACTTGTCTTTAATGCTTCCGTGCTTTTGTATTGAGAAGGTCAGTGATTGGGTCCTCATCCTAGTCCAAATCATTAATACTGTTAACTTTCTTAACCGGCTATAGGGTTACTTCACTAGTCTGATGGTTTTTAACCCTACAGCTGCTGCCTGGCTTCCCTGGGCTGCCAGCAGGATGGGAGGAGAAGCAGGACAACAGAGGCAGACGCTACTTCGTCAATCACAAGAGTCGAGTCACTACCTGGACACGACCCCTGGTGCAGGTACGGGCACCAGGCATGATCCCTCAACCTTGTTTGTGTTGATTCATAAAAAGAAAAAACACCAGATTGAGTATTTGAAGATTTTTTTTCGTGTCACGTGTTTGTTTTTGTAAGTTACCCGCTGATTTGATCAACATTTTGGAACCTGTGTTAGGTTCAGCCCTAAATATTCATTCCTCTTTGTTTTGTCGAAAAATCTGCTAAATGTGCCAGGTGACATCGGAGGCAGCAGCACAGAGTGCCTTGCCCCAGAGCTTCTCGGCAGGGCAGCCGCCCGTGGCGCCAGAGGGCTCCCCCGTCAACTCCCCAGGGCCAGAGAGCACCTTTGAGTGTGGCTTCATGCCTGCTGGCTGGGAGGTCCGCAGCGCCCCCAACGGGAGACCCTTCTTCATCAACCACAACACAAAGACTACGACCTGGGTGAGGGAGTGTGACACGGACGATAAAACTATCATCAACAACAAACAACAGAAACAACTTCACGTTTCATTAGAAAACTATGAAGCTTTAGTTTTCAGAGTCTTTCTCAGAGACAAAGTGTTATTGCTCTGTGGTCTGACGGTTTATAATTATATCCTGGTCCTTCTATTGGACTGATAATTATCTGTAATATGAACTTTTTTTAAATTGAGAATTAGCCTTCAGGGATGGATACACCTATGAGAGTGTTTGCTGCCTGGTGCTTTTGTTATTGTGAAGAGATAGATATAGTAATAGCTAAGCTATATCTCACTCAATAGGCCGTCGATATAACCACTTCCTGTTTGAAGGACTCGTGTCATGTGTTCCACACAGGAGGATCCTAGGCTAAAGATTCCTGTGCAGATGAGGAGGAGAGCTTCACTTGATCCAGCAGATCTTGGTCCCATGCCAGTAAGTCTGTTCTGGATCATGTTTCCAGAGGAGAAATCACTTGGGAAAGCATATTTTGGGAAGGAACTATGGATCTCAGGCCCCAAAAGGGGATAACTTGATTTGATTAGTTTATAGTCGAATACATGTGTGAATGTCAATATTCGAGCTGGACATTATACGTTGCATTTTATAATGTATATAATTTCAACACATATGTTTGATAAAATGATGATTTTTCTAGGCTGCTTGGGAGGAGAGGGTCCACAGCGATGGGAGAATATTCTACATTGATCACAGTAAGACATTTATTCATCAGCAAAACATCTGCCACAAATGAAATAAATGAATTGAATAAATGGATGTATGCCATTGGGATGTATTCATTATAGTAAGCATGGAAACATTGTAAGTATATATATTATATTGTGTTTTCCAGACACAAGGACCACACAATGGGAAGACCCCAGATTACAGAACTCTGCCATAACAGGACCAGTAAGTATTGATGACTTCAGTAAAATATCCCTTCAGCAGTATTGATCAAAGGCAATAGGTCAGTAACGTGTGATAGATTTCTGGTAATGAGAACCCGTGTCCTATCGTTTTGTAGGCCGTGCCTTATTCCAGGGATTACAAGCAGAAGTACGAATACTTCCGCAAAAAGCTGAAGAAACCGGTAAAGTGGATGCTCTCATCGAGGAACCTTCTTGTGTTCTTCCAAGTATGCCTGGCGTGATTACTGAACCTCTGTACGCTGACCTGTCCCCAGGCCGACATCCCCAACCGCTTTGAGATGAAGCTGAGGCGCAATGCAGTGCTGGAGGACTCGTACCGACGCATCCTGTCAGTGAAGAGGGCGGACTTCCTGAAGGCGCGGCTGTGGGTGGAGTTCGAGGGAGAGAAAGGTCTAGATTATGGAGGTGTTGCCAGGGAGTGGTTCTTCCTGATCTCCAAGGAGATGTTCAACCCTTATTATGGGCTGTTTGAGTATTCCGCCACGTGAGTAGAAACATGTCGAGTCTTTTCCTTTCTTTCATTTGTTTCTCAGGATCATGAGTCAGGAGCTTGAGCTTAATATTATTCAATATTTGTATATGATTGCCAACTAATCCTTAGGATGACAAACTCAATTCTGTAAGAAACCAAGTGTATCCCGCACAAGTGTAATGTGTGACATGTGTGACATGTAACATGTGTGGGGTAAACAACATTATCGACACTTAATAGCGTAGCATAATAACAAAGATCTTATGTCCTAACCCCAAGTCCTGAGAAAGTGAAATCATGCCATTTTTTTATGACCCTAGATTAGGTCCCTGACACGTGATACAGTTGCCCACGTTGAGTCGCTCATTTAAACCCGATCTGTCTTCCAGGGATAACTACACGCTGCAGGTTAACCCTAACTCTGGCTTATGTAACGAGGACCACCTGTCCTACTTTAAGTTCATTGGCCGTGTCGCTGGCATGGCGGTGTACCACGGCAAGCTTCTTGATGGTAGGTGTGATGACCGGCTCACGACACACACTCATTTTTATTAAGCTGCTACTGGACTCGCTACACACACACTCATGTTAAACTACTACAAGAACAGTTTGGTGGTGTTTTTGCATTCGTTGTAGGAGTCAGGGTTACCGCGGACCCTTAGGCATTGAATTCAGTAATTGAAAAATAAGGCCTTAAATGGACATTAAAATGTCTTAAATCAATCTTTGAAAAGTTTCAAAAATGCTAAGACATGGGCATTAGGATTTTATTCATCGTTTTTTTCTGACATTGCAATTTAAAATCTCAAAATAATTTACCGCATGCCTCTCGCATTAACATCATGCAGATCATCTAATCTTTTCACTGGACCAAAAGAGTCATGTTTTATGTTGCAATAAACATTTGGGTAAAATTGTTTCTAACCCTAAGTAATTTATGTTTTGTTTTTTTTCAATTTTGGTTATTGTAAAGTTGGTCTTAAATTTAATTCCGAGTGGCATTAATAAAGTCTTAAAAAGTCTTAAATCTAACTGGCCTTAAGCTGTAGGAACCCTGGGTAGTGGGTTTAAGATGATCATTTAAAAGTCTCCCTCCTGTGTCTTTTCAGACAAGGTCTAACTTTGCCCAGTTTTAAACTGTTCCTTTTCTTCCATTTTGACAGCCAGAGGAACAGTGCTCTTATTGAGTTAGCGATAGTCGTAGCCAATCGTATGCCGATGCCTCATGTTGTATATTTGTCTCGTCCTCAACATTCACCTGACAAGCCTAGGGCTCAGGCAGCTGATTCATGTTGTGTGTCTCGTTTCTTCTGAAGCGTTCTTCATTCGGCCGTTCTATAAGATGATGCTGCAGAAGCCCATCACTCTCCATGACATGGAGTCTGTGGTAAGTGTCCGACGACGACACGCTCACGGGTTCTCTGGTGTTCTCTACATGTGATCGATTAACAGTGTTTCCATACTATGGTCTTTCCAGGACAGTGAGTACTTCAACTCCCTGAAGTGGATTCTGGAGAATGATCCTGCTGACTTGGACTTGAGGTTCACCCTCGACGAAGAGCTGTTTGGACAGGTTTCACCTTGCTACTTCTTTTGACCTTTTTGCTCGTTTTGGCGCCAGTTCTAATGTTAAATAGTCATTTATCATTACGTCCGTATTGTTTATATAAATAAAAAACTCCTGCTGTGTCCCAGTAATCAACTTGCTGAAACGTCACAAGTAATAATATAATAATGATGGTAAAATTAAGAGAATGATAATCACAATGTTGATTAGCTAACATCTAATATCACTCCTTGAGGTGATATTAGATTCACTTCAAGGAGACTAGTGGTCGGGCGTGTAGTGAAGGTGTGACTCTTTGAGCTGTAAGCTTCGGGTGTTTCCTTGTCATTAATGCGCTCCCACGCCTGTTCCTCATCCAGACACACCAGCACGAGCTGAAGTCCGGTGGGATGGACATCGTGGTCACCAACGACAACAAGAAGGAATACATTCAGTAAGGAACATAAGACTTTATTCATCCCGGGAGGGAAATTCAGGTGTTACAGCGGCAAAATTGACAGAAACTGTGCAAGTCAAGGTTCAAGGCAAAGTACAAAATACAAATAACAATAAAACAAGCATCTGAGGAGAAAACAAACCTGCTGGTTGCTTTTCCTTGACTTGGGTTTGTTTGCTATTGTTTGTTTTCACAGTCTGGTGATGCAGTGGCGTTTTGTGAACAGGATCCAAATGCAGATGACTGCATTTAAAGAGGTGTGTCCTGTTCTTCATCCTTAGTTTTTAGTCTAAGAAGCCATGAATGACTAACGAAAAACATCTTTTCACTGTCCTCTCATTCGCCCCAGGGATTCTATGAGTTAATCCCTCAAGATCTGGTCAAGATCTTTGATGAGAACGAGCTGGAGGTGAGTGTTGACCCGGGCCCCGGTAGTCGCTGGGTTTAGAGGGAGATCCCGTGGCTAACTGCTGTATGCTCTGCTGTCCTCCAGCTGCTGATGTGTGGTCTGGGAGACGTGGACGTGAACGACTGGAGAGCCAACACCAAGTATAAGAACGGCTACTGTCCCAGCCAGCCTGTCATCCAGTGGTTCTGGAAGGTAACACCGCTGCCCCCTACTGGCACCCCATCGTAACACCACGGATCCATAGCACAATCTCCATGCTGCTTTTCTCCCTGTTTGAACTCTGGGTGTGTGTGTGCGTGTGGTTTCTTTTGCTTATAGACCGTGTTGCTGATGGATGCAGAGAAGCGAATCAGACTATTGCAGTTTGTGACCGGAACCTCCAGGGTCCCCATGAATGGCTTTGCTGAGCTGTATGGTGAGTTTATTTTGAAACTACGTGGTTGTATATCACGTGTGAATTGCTCTGACAAGAGTAGCCGTGAATCATTCTTGGCTTTTACTGGTGAATTTTGTATGGATCCGTTCGATAGTTTAACCTTTAAACTGTTGACCATGCAGTTTGTTTCTCATCTGGCTAATAATCCTCTGTCAGGATCCAATGGGCCCCAGCTCTTCACGATCGAACAGTGGGGCACTCGGGACAAACTCCCCAGAGCCCACACTTGGTGAGCACTGCACGTGCATCGTAGAATAGTTACAGAGAACCAGCCCTTCTGCACACACACACACACACACACACACACACGTCCCTTACTGTGTCTGTCTTTTATGTTCACCTCCTAAAGCTTCAATCGGCTGGACCTGCCTCCCTACGAGTCCTTCGAGGAGCTGAGGGAGAAGCTCCACATCGCCATAGAAAACGCGCAGGGCTTCGACGGGGTGGACTAGGAGGACGCCGCCCGGTGTTTTTAACCGGTTTTAACCGCCGGGAACACGAAGCCGTCATAACGACGCTGGCGGGGGGGGGAAATGTGCTCATTGGCCTTATCTTCCAGCAATGTGATGGATGAAGGACACACATAGCTGCCTTCTCTCTGGGGTCTTGCTCTTCTCCCTGGCAGAGGTGTGGAGACGTGGAGAGCGAGGGACGAGTCATTGAAACCACTTCTCTTTTTCTCAAGTTTACAAATTTTTTTTTAAAATTCTCCTTGATTCTTGTATGATGATGAAAAAAGTGTATCTGTCAAAAACATAGCTCTGTTTTTTTTTGCACATTTTGCTGAAAGACATTTAAAATGTATATAAATAGATATATAAGACTAATAGACTTTTTGTTTGTGTAAATATCAGACATTTGGCGGTTTTAAAATTTCATACGAAATGTTATTTTTCTATCCAGGCTAGCTTCAGTGAGTTGCGAGTGAGTTGGTCTTTTTCATGCTTGAAAATTAAACGTTTAGATTTGGATACTTTCACAATACATGCACTATGGAATACTAAGAACACATAGTATAAGCATTGTAAGGGCACGCTGATAAGTCACTTTCTTATCTCCAAATCATATTTGGTGCACTTAACAGAAATTCTCTCACATCAAGTTTTTTTGTGTTTTTTTTCATATTCATTTACATTTACACAACATTCCAGTTAACTTGAATAGAAGACAAGTAATCACCCAAAATAACCACTATCAAAGAGTGTTGGAGCAGAAATTGTAAAGACTTTCACTTTGCTACTTTCACTTTCATTCGCAGTTGCATTAATTCTGATGTAACAACACAACGTTTATTAAGGCCGCAAATACCATCTGCTGTATAGCTGCATAGTTCAAAGATGCCAAAAACTGAAAACAGGGTCATTTTATTTTTTACATAACAAAATTCAATTGATACAACTGATTGAACAATTGATGGCTGTTATTTCACATTTATCTTTACATGTAAAGCAGAAGGTCATTGCTATAAAAATGTATTTGCTAAATCCATCCAACAAATCATAAGTAAATATATAGATACATACGGTACACAGACTATAAGTAATTGATGATATATTCACGGCACTAAGTATTTTAGGAAGGACATCATTATGTAGCAGGTTTACTCTAACATACAGTTAATATACAGTTTAGACAAGTCGCTTATATGATAACTAAGTATTCATATCATCCTTTACTAATGGCCGTCTGATTTTCACTGCTCTGATGTTCCGTCGTATATACACTTTGTATGACATTTAATTATAATATGAGTATTTTGTTTGTAAGGTCTGTTTAGTTGTTGTTGTTTACACCACTTACTCTGTTTACAGGTTGTTAATGAAGGAAAATATTATGGGCTGTTTCTTGTCTGTAATCATGCAGTTTTATACTCTTGCTTTTATGAAGTAAAGCACACTCTTTATATATAGTTAAGTCTTATTATCTGAACCTTTTGCCAATGTATCCACTGCAGCCTGGTTGTAGAAGTAAAAAGAAACGATTCTGCTCCCAAGTGCAAATTTGTTAAAACGTTAACATGTTACAAACATTTCTGTACATGAACATCATTTCTTTTACCTGTATTTTAAAAGTTAATGAGGCCTTTATTTGTAATGTATTGTGATTATATTGCTAAACCTTTTAGGTGTCTTTATCCTCAAATGGCAGTACTGTTAATGATCTGATTTGACAATTAAGGATTGATGGCCAGGACAAACAATGCTAATGGATCAACATGTTATTTATGGTTTAGCTACTTCTGCTTTTTCAATTTAACCCAATATGCATTCTTCAAATAAATAAAAGAATGGAACCTAAAAGTCTTGTCACGTCTGAGATTAATTTAATTGTACCGTTGTATTATATAAGATGGTTTCTAGAGTGAATTTACACAAATTGATGTAATACCACATTTACCCAGACGGTGTCACCATGGAGCAACAAGAGCACGTCAAATAATGTCAGCAGCAAGTAATTTTTTATTTAAAAAATATGATCTCTTTTGTCCACTTACTGGCTACTGTATAGTTGTGTTAAGCTCTAGAATAAAACTGTGGAGAAGACCATGAACAACCTTAAAAGTAGCAGCTAAAGTATATGAACGTATAGGCCTACATGTATACTGTGAGTTTGTGATCTGTGAGATGTGTCTAGTTTTTTTTCATTTGTATCTAAAACAAATTGGCAATGCAATAACCCAGACATGAAGCGATAACATTGTCCATTTGATTGTCTTTTGCAATATTTCTGAGCTGACAAATGTGACTAGGCCAGTCCTTTTAATGTGAGGGTCAAAAGTTACTACAAAACACAATCCATAGAGCCTTTAGCTAATTAAATATGGTAACATCGTATAAAAACCAACTGAAGGCATAATAATAATAGTTCGGTTTGTAACTAATAAAGCATTACATTTTGAAGAGAGAAGAATGCTGAAACTCAAAGTTTTCTGTGTATATTTTTTCATGGCCTTTGTATTTTAGACTTCTTTGAAAAAGGTTGGCCATATTGTTTGGCTCTGAACTGGAGCCCAGGGACAACTCTGGTGGGTCCATTTGCATGATTTAGCCTAACGGCCCTGCTCTACCCATCCCCCACCTTGCCAGCTAAAGACTGCCCCTTCCGCAGGGGTCAGTGGAAAGGTCAGGCCAACCTTTTGGACATCGGTCGGGGTCAGTGGGGATGGGCATGTGTGTGCTGGAAAACACAGGCCCCTGCCCAGACAGCAGAAGGGTCTGGATGTGGCCGGACCCCAGTCTCTCCCGCTGCCTTCCCGACATTCATAACCTGATAATGACTTTTACTTCATTGATCCGGCCTCGGAGCTTGACCTCCGTTCATCTGCAGCCGGATCATCACTCCCCCTACAAACTGTGGCGTATTGACAGGTGCCAAAAGTGAATTCCTGATTAACGATCCCTGAGAGCGCTCCTGCAACGGCAGAGCGAGGGGACCCATTAATAAGCCCTAGCGTTCACTCACAGGGCCACAACCTATATCACAGAGGACAGTTTACTGTTCTCTGGAATCATCCTTATTTTACTGTAAATAGAGTCAGGATAAATGCCGAGCACCTTTATTGCGGAGGATTTATAACTGGCGCATTTTGTAGACCTTAACGGGAATTAACAATATTACAGCCAATGAAGTCTAAACTTGCATCTCGCTTCTTTCCATTTTAAAATCAATACTGATAATAATAATAATAATGATAATGAAAGTGAAATGGACTGAAATTGTCTAACAAAGCTAATTCAGTAAGAGCTTTTAACCCTTAAGGAAATTACTGGTTGATTATTTAATTTAAAAAAGTCTAAAACCACAACAGCAGTGATCCAACTTAAGCAGGTTTTTGCATTAACGAGTAATGATTGAACCCCCTTTACTCTTGACCATCCTCCAGATCGTGGGATCGGTGGTCTCCCATGGGCTCCAGCCTTGCAGCTGAACGAGGGTCCGAAGGGGGGGGGCGGGGGGTCAGACTCTCCCCATAGTACAAGGTGGACACTGGATCAATATCTGCATTTACACAGCAGCTGTCCTGCTCCCATCAATGCTTGCTTGTATAATTGCAAGGCCCAGTTTTAAGCACACGACTCTCATTTCCATAGAGGGGTTGTGGCTTGACGTCGTTAATGACTGGTCACTATGACTGACCACATATCCTCCAACTACGACTACTACTCATATTTATAGTAGCTGACTATCAGCACACCAGCTGTGGAGAAAGTTCAAATGTAATGCGTCGCCAGTTGGATGGTCAAAGTAGCTCTGTGGTGTAATCACGTGTCCTCAGACACAGTCCTCATGACTTCAACAGGGCTCTCTCGACTAATGTTTCTAGCCCTTCGTTAAGCGCCGATTTTGTTTTGAATGTGTAAGATGTTGTGAGGGGAAAGATACAGCAGCTTAAGGACGTGCAGGACTCCTCAGCCCCTAGTGGATAATAAAATAAACCTGCATTTATGCGGTTTGTTTTTTGTTAAGACTTGGCTAGACTGCACTCACGCCACTCCACACCCTCCATAGATCATAGCATTGAGCCTCAATCAGCCAGCATGAGTACAGTATCAATGTTTCTTTGTTTGTAGAGCCACTGTATCAATACAGTCGGATGTATTAATTCCCCAGGCCCACATACATACACTGGATTTGTTGTAACGGGTCACAAGGCGGTATTGAGTTGTATTGGGTTTTCACAGATACACAGGAATCCCTTTGATTAACTACACCAACACGATTTAACTTGAATTGAAAAACTGCCAGCTTAATTGTTTTGACTGAGGTCCCTCTCTCTCTCCTATTGATGGGCCAGCACAAAACGACTCCTCGACAGCATCTTAAGATGCAATAAACACTGATCAGTAATGTCATTTTAATTAGATTGGATGTCTGAGGATAATTTGATGCCTGAGGATATACATTTGTTTTATTACACACGTTTGTTGGTGTTTGCCTTTCAAATAACGACCCGAATGCTTCTCTGTGTGTGTGTGTGTGTGTGTGTGTGTGTGTGTGTGTGTGTGTGTGTGTGTGTGTGTGTGTGTGTGTGTGTGTGTCTCTGTGGCAATTATCATTATTCGCGCTTATTACTTTTTTTTTAACTTATTAACTGTAAGTTACTGAAGAGACATCAAGAAAGTTGAGTTTACAGCAAGTCCCCACGACTGCCGCCAGGGGGCGCTGGATCGGCCGACCTGCGTCTCGCACGGGTTTGAGCTTCAGTGCGTCCGTCTGCACGCGAAGCGACGAGTCAGAAGCGCTTCGGTCGCAGCAGCACGCAGTTCATCTGGAGGAGAGGACTGTACACGTTTAGCATGCAAGGACAATTTTAAATAAATGGCGCCTGTCAAAGGGAAACTATACGACCGTTTGCTTCTTTTCTTGGTTTATCTTCAAATCTCAGGTAAGGCGCATCCGAGAGTACATTTCTTTCTCCCGAATAAGAAGCATAGCAGCTGCTGTGCTTGATGTGCACATAAGCAAGTACGCCAGCCGAAACTAAAGAGTTCACTTTGTGCAGGTAGAAGATGTGTAAATAACCTATACTTTAAATACACTATTGTGTGCCGTGTTCATGCAACTGCAACCACAGGTCGGAGCTCCCTGGACTCGAACTCGGTTACATGTCCAAATCAATCGAGTTTTGTTCAATTGCTTTAAGTTGAAATTGCTTTGAGTAATGCATGTCTATATGTAGTTCTGTCTTGCTCATATTGTTACTGTGGTGTAGTCTTGTTAACACGGTTTGCATTGGAACCCCAAGGCAAGCCATGTATTAATTCATGGTAACTTTAATAAGGCTGTGACATTAGTGTGTAGGTTGTTCAGGTGGCAAAAAAATCTATAATGATTTGCAGATACTGTCCCAGTGGATTCAAATCAAACAATGATTGGTACCCTTCGCTAGAAATAGTCACACTCTAAGGAGAGCAAACACAGGGACCTTTCCTTTCCAGTGGATGTTATGATGACACATAGGTTAAAGTGTGAAGAGCTGCTATACTAGTGTTCACCTATTCTTCTGATTGACCTGCCCTGATTACTGGGACCTTCGGCTCTCTCTACCTACTTGACAGACAGTGACCTGGTTCTCTCTCTCTCGCTCTCTCTCTCTCTCTCTCTCCCACAGGTGCGTTGTGTTTCAGTGAGTTGTTTTTCATCAAGGAGCCCCGTGATGTCACTGTGATCCGCAAGGATGCGGTGGTCCTGGACTGTCAGACCCACGGAGAGGCTCCCATCGAGGTCAGCTGGCTCAGGAATGGAGTTACGCTGACAGAGAGCGACCGGCTTTACCGTCTCCCCAACGGCTCGCTTTATATGTCGGAGGTGGAGAGCAGAAGAGGAGACAAATCAAACGAGGGGTTCTATCAGTGCCTGGCTCAGAACCAGTATGGGGCAATCCTGAGCCAAAAAGCCCGTCTTACAATCGCAAGTGAGTATCATCAATGGACTCGAATGGCTGTGGAAACACGATCAGGATATCCACTGTGCTCTGATGTTGCACATCACACATTTGAGTTGAATACATTCGTGTTTTTTCTTTTCTTCTCACCGTTGCTTGTGTTTGCAGCTGGGATTAATTGGGACTCGGGGAGTCTAATGTTGGTTCATTTGTTTGTGTGTGAGTTAAGTGGATCTCACGCACACATTTCTCCTTCACTACGGTTCTTCCCCTCCGGTAATACACACAGCGTTTTGGGCATTTTTAGTTTATTTTAATGTGCGCAGTACAAAAAGAAAATGGTCTATTCAGGGTGGTTTAGTGGCTGCAGTTGGGGGAAGGAGGACGATGAAGTCTTCAAAAGTTAGAGGCCAAAAGAAGATGCTATTTGGAGGGAGAACATGCCCATTGATGTGTTAATGAACAGGAGCGGCAGGTCTGCACGGTTAGGAGCTGTCCAGGCTACCAGCTCTCCAATGCTAAGAAGCGGATGACCCCTATTCACAGGCCTGGGCTTTCATGTTGTTGCACTAGCAATTGTTCTTTTGGAATGCTTTTTCCTCCAGTGGTGGGTGTGTGTGTGTGTGTGTGTGTGTGTGTGTGTGTGTGTGTGTGTGTGTGTGTGTGTGTGTGTGAGTGTGTGAGTTTGCCTATTCTTCTGCATGGGGTGTGTGTGTGTGTGGGTTGTGTGTGTGTGTGTGTGTGTGTGTGTGTGTGTGTGGTGTGTGTGGTGTGTGTGTGTGTGTGTGTGTGTGTGTGTGTGTGTAGGTTGGAGCAAGAGCAGAGACAACAAGAACAGCAGCAGCAGTCAAACCCACAGCAACCTGCTAAAAAGTCTGAGA
>OOFB01036955.1:8102-18215 GCA_900323305.1 Trachyrincus murrayi
AGTATGTTAGTGAATAAAGCATGAAATACCAATGGCAAGGACGCTTTTGTAAAACGATAACGCTTTTGCTTAATAGTTTGTATCCAAAAAAACATTCGTAATATTTATGGTGTGGTGGAGTAACATAATTCACCCACGGAAGTACAATAGTCATAAAATAGTTCTAAATGTAGCTATCTTAATCTCCTCACTTATGTACTACAATGTATCTTATTAGAATAAATGCGATCGTCTTCTGATACCGTCTGCAAACCCGCCAACACGCTTTTACGCTGAAAATCACTTTTACTTTGAAAAGCGCTGAGCGGATGTTGATTCGGAAACGCTGCTGTTCTTAATTTCAGCTTCGCGCAGTCTAAATATCTGCCTAAAAATCAATGTGTCATAACTGAATGGAAACATTGGACTACTCCTTAAAGAAAGTTGTTAATGTTTTCCTGTGCAGTGCTCCCTGTACACGCTGTCTTCACGTGCTGCAATGAAACAGGATGCAGCGCCGACCGCTAGCAAAGCTACTCCTGGACATTAGCCTTGTAGCTGACAGCTATTGAAGTCGACTATGATGTGTGATATTTCTCTGTTATGCTTTTATTTGTTTTAAGTGACATTTACACAATGGACACCGAAGGAATAGTAATCCGCATAAAAACACCCAGTGGAGACATGGACTCGTCCGTCGACTGTCCATCCCTGTTAAACTTCAATGACTTGCTGGTGAGACTTGGGAATTATTTACCAACACTTTTATTTTATTTTCTGATGGTATTTTTTGCCATACATCCCTATGCATGTACCCCCCCCTGGAAGGTTGTTTACCTAGAAAAGCGCAGGGGGTTTTAAATGCCCCCCCACTTGGAGCATCGAAGCATAGGATTCGACAAAAGTGAACTGTTGTAGTTCACAGTTTCATTTGACGCTTTGAAAACTGAAACATTTGCAGGTCGCCATCAGAGATGTCATGCCCGATGCCACAGTCACTGCATTTGAATGTAAGTTGTTTTCTAACGTGTGCTCTCCTCACTTTTCTTTTTTTTCTTGCACAGTACACCTGTCAGGTTTTAAAGCTCGATTTCTAATCAATTTAAAAAAAGTCTATTATTAACACGTTTTATTAAAGTCACATTGTTATTAAAAAGATAGTTCAGTTACCGCTGTGAAGGGACCCCTGTGATACTTTCAGCACCCTAAGTCTGTAAATTTCACTTGTTGACACCAGATTGTTACATGTCCTGCAGCCTTTTACATTTTTTATGTTTTATTAGATGGTGCTTTTAGGGAGAAGTTGTTGCATCATCCTAGGTTCGTGATTGGCTGTGATATGCACAGAGCCTAGCACACTATGATAGAGTTGGGTATTATAACCCGGTCTTCCTCACCTAATGTCAAACTATACCATTGTCAATAATCGCCTTGAAGGTAGATTGACCAAAGACACCATTCTTCAGACTATCTCTCCTCTGCACCTGTGATATATTATGCTGCTTTTCCTCCCCTGTTGGTGATAGTAGTAGGTTGACTGTAATAATCAAAGTTCTGAGTCAAATGTCATGCATACAAATATAACCTATATGCATGCTATTTTACTTTGCCTCTGTAGATTTGTAAGGTATTAACACGTTTCCTTTCTATTTGTCATTAAAGATATGTATTCTGTTTTTCAGATGAAGATGAGGTGGGCGATAGAATAACTGTAAGGAGTGACGAAGAACTTAAAGCCATGTTATCTTATGTGAGTATAATTAATCATAACTCACACTGGATGGAATGTACATCCTTGTCAACAATGCTTTTAGCCAGAACAAGTACTATGCTATGGGTGGCATACAGCCTTAGTCAAAACTAGACAATATTCATGATACATTGATCATTAATACTGTAGTTTAATAATTCATAATATTATAATATAATCATAATATTCATAATATCAATAATATGTTTATTGCATTCTTCAGTCAGCTCAGTTGATGTAGCAGGAGAGTCAAGATGGTCTTTTGGTTGATTTACCAAAACACCATCTTCCATTCTGAAGTTCAATACCTGAATATCAGGTGTTATATTCATTGTGTCAAAGACTTGATTGCTCTGCTTGAGAGTATCTTCTTGAATACGAAATCCCTTTTTTGTGTGGAGATTTTGCATTCGATTTTGCAAATATTGTCTATTTGCAACTTGGCCATCACTGAACCCACAAGGACATATCTATCTTTTAATTTTGGGATGCTAATGCTGTGCCTCAAAAGCTTAGGTAAAATGAAGTCTCAGTTATCAACTGCATTGTCTGTCGAACTGCTGAACAAAGAGCAAAATGACAACATCATCATCCTTTCTGATATGAACTGCTCCGTCCATGTCCCTCTGTCTCATGCATAGTTCACAGTTCACTGTTTACCTTTCAGAAACTCCAAACTCGTCAATGGACGTCCCTTCACACTATTGTTATTATTGTTATTGGGGATATAGCGGATTAACACAGGCTCCTTTGCAGTCCATATGCTGTTTTGGCAGTATATTGGCCGTGCATCCAGCAGACAGCTGAGTCCAGTGGTACACTCTCAATGCTGGCCCATTACTGTTATCTGATTCCCTTCAGCACTCTCTCTACCAGGGATTGTGTCTGCAATGAGACACGGTGGCGTACTGGCCTATACTTAATGTTCACGCCCAAGACACAAAGAGTAATGGCTTTTTCTGCAAAGTACATGATGGCTAAATGAACTGTCAATTTTTATTATTTATTATTCAGTACTTAAAGTTTTGCCTCATTAAAGACGAGGCTTCCCCCGGGCTGCGTTTTGAGATCTTCTTCTGTCTCTGTATGTCTTTTACCCCCCATCAGGCTAAATTTGCTGCCCTTGTTTTGTTGTAATGTATGTGTGTGTGCGTGCGTGTGCGTGTGTGTGTGTGAGAAAGAAACAGAGGGAGAACGAGCTAGCGCAAGAGAGAGCGAGAGAGACTATGAACTGTAGTGCCATTCATCCATCCATTGGTCGTATCCAGGGATATTATTTTGAAGGTCCTTCCCTGTTTTTTCTTTTTTCTCACACTGGCAAAGTCTTCAGAAAGGCCCGTTAACGGCACTTGTTATTCCTGATGTGTATTTACACTGAAATGAGAATCACTAGGAGAGTTTACAGAGGCCCTAGTGTGCTGTTCCGGATACATGCTTACTTGGCAATCCTTCATTTCCACTGGTCTGATCAAGCTCAACCCAACATATTATTTGAAAGTGAAAGTATATCCTTTTTTTTTGTTTTTTTTAATGGTATAGGCACACTCGGTCTCAAGAATGATACTGACTTCGCAGTTTTTGACAGGACTTCGATTACAGACACACTAATAGTATTAAAGTTATAATTACCTTGCACTGGCTCTTGCAGTATCTGCCCTGAGAGAAGCACACACTGTTGCTCACTGCTCTAACTCTGTCACCTTTGCATGTATGTTGACATTTTCACAAAATGTCTTGTCTGTTTAACGGTCAGAAAAATCTGTTCAAATGTAATGACGAAATAATTGACTAATTAAGGAATGTAATACATAGAGGTTAAGTTAAGTCACTTTCTGTAGAATATTTTTCATTTCTTAAGCTTATCGTTTCATTGTCATTGGGGTCAGTTTTGATATGTCTCCAAACTTTGATGTATCATAGGAATAGCCAATAGTATACCATAATATATTTCAAATGCAATACTCCTTGTCTGTATGCATTGACAATACATTTGTGAATGTTTTGGCCAATACTTGGCCGATAGAATAGTGATTCGAGCAGTCTTGAACAGAGCAATGCATGGGCTCTGTAATGACATTGGGACAAGGAATACGGGTCCCATCCCATGTGTGCTAAAATCTGCTGACACCCTGAAACACACCTGACTCCTCATATGCAAGGGCTTATGCTTTTCTGCAGCCATTTACATTAATATTTTTGTTGGTCTGTTGGCAATTGCCATTAGGCCTCCGCAGTGAAGCGGGAGTCATTATTTTTATGTCTTTCATTTCATGTTGAGTAGACTGCTATTATGTACAAGTAATAGGAATTAGGTGTAAGCAGCATGTTAGGCCGAATCAGGACAATTAATTAGGCTTTCTAATGGTAAGTGTGTGCGTGTGTGTGTGTGTGCGCGTGCGCGTGATAAGGAGTAGATAACACGTTGATAATCACACTCTGTGTTTGATGCCACTAGCCAGCCTCTTTTTTTTCTTTTTTTTTCTTCTTCTATTGCTCTCTAATTAATTTAAGCTAAGTCCTTTTTTATAATACCCAGTAGAAGTTTCAGGCTACGTATTGCAGAGCACAATTAATGGTCAAATAATTCACTTAATTAACATCCATCTGCAGAGAGCCCCTAACTGTAACACCCCCCCCCCCCCCCCCCCCCCCCCCCCCCCCCCCCCCCCCCCCCCCCCCCCCCCCCCCCCCCCCCCCCCCCCCCGCCCCCCCCCCCCCCCCCCCCCCCCCCCCCCCCCTCCCTCCCCAGTCCTCCTCACAGAACGTTGATTGTTACATGCTCCTGTGAGACCCAGCGCTCCGCCAGCCGTCTCTAATCATTGGTCGACACCCTTGAAAGACAGCCGGGCGCTGCTGAAAGGTGCGGAGCGGCCGCGCGTCAGCCTGCTAAAATGGGAAAACGAAGCAAGACGACGAAGATGGCGGGAGAAGAGCTGTGGCCTCATTCATCTCTCACTCTCAGCTCCCCCTGGAGGCAGCGCTCCTAATTCCACCGTCCTCACTCCCCAGCTCTCCTTAGTCTGCTAATGATGATGAGACCCACCACCACCACCACCACCCCCACCTCCCCCTCCTTCCTCCTGCCCGCTCACCCTCTCTTGTCCCTTAAGGCTGAGTGATGGTATTTGGCATCTCAGACGGTTTAGTTATTGGCCAACAAAGGAGAATGTCTTTGAATGCTACACCCTCGACCGATTAGGTGGTAATTGCGACCTTAATCAATAAGTTAGCTGAGCAGAAAATTAAAGTTATGTGTTGTCGCTCCCCCGACCCCCACCACCACGACACCACCCGCCCCCCGATGCCCCGACCTAGAACGACACGATTTTGGGAGGCGGGGACGAGGGGCGGTTGTTGTATTTGGCCCTATTGTTCATACATGAGTCCCGTGAGAACGCGGCAGGGTGAAAGCAGAAGGCTAGGAGCACGGAAGGAGGTGACAGTGATAAATAGGTCCCTTTTAAAGGCAGCTGTGTCACTCGGGTAGCTGTTTTGTCTGCCTTCAAACCCCCGACCACCACGTGGAGATCCAGTGTAGTAGATGTAATAATATCGTATGTAACATGCTATTACGTTATGTTGCCGTGATCTGGTTGCATGCTGTAAGCGTTCCAGATCCCAGATAGCAAGGGTCAAGAAGCTGTTGTGGGACATTGTCCTCCTAGGCCTAATGCACACACATGAACTGACAAGCCACTATACATATATATATATATATATATATATATATATATATATATATACACTGATGGTCGTGCCCATCTGCGACTGGGGCTCTCCAGCTAACATCGGGGACTATGTATACACAGACACACACACACACACACACACACACACACACACACACACACACACAATTTAACAGATGGCTTGCTTAACTGAAACATCAATTGTTATGTTGCCTTGGCAGGCGTGTGCATGTTAGCCCTTCAGGGTATGGACGCTTGGTAAATTGTTGACCTGGAGGAATAAGGGTTAATGCTACACTCTACCCGAACAGACCCACAGGGCATCCGTCTTCACCGGCAACAGATTTCAACACTGCACTCGCTCCATTTTCTCATATTATTTATTAATTTATTTGTTTATTTGTGTATGCATGAAATGTTAGGAAAGGCATCCCGGTGTGGTTTGTAATGCACTGTTCAGTTTTGGTTTTCTGTTCAAAGTAAATTCCCTGCCTTGCCGACATGGGCAGTTGATCTGCAGTTGTAGCATTTTCATATTTTCTGACTTAAAGGTGTAACGCACGCTCAAGGTGTTCTGTCACTATTGTTGGCTGATTTTTTGTAATTCATATGATTTGTCATTCCGTGCATGTTTGTGCTGTATTACTTGCGTATCATTTTTGTTAATTTTAGCCATTCAACTGAATCCATCCTTTTCACCTCTTCTGCTTTCAGTACTGCAACACAATGAATGAACAGCGGATCAATGGACTGCTGCCAGAGCCTCTGCAAATATTTCCAAGAGGTGTGTGTGTTTCAGAGTCTGTCGTTTACATCTCACACATGGTTAAAAGGGTTCTTTTCACCGCTCAGTCAATGTGTTTCTCAAACAAAATGGCAAATAAATAGTATTAATGCCGCAATTAGGCAACGTTTCTTTTCATTGTTAAATTAATTCCAGAATACTGAGTCAACTGTTTTCTGCAACAACACATCAATAGTGTATCACACTGTTAATTATCCCTATACCTGAGATGTGGGCCTTGAAACTCATGAATATACAAATGAATAGTGAACCCCTTTAACCTAAAGCCTGGAGGCCAAAACAAAAAGGTTTTATTTACAACGACTAAGATCAAACCATATGTTAATTCCGCTGTTCATGAACGAAGAAAGGTGACGTCAGCCAGTCAAATGTTTGCTGTCAGGAATTGAACTGTGTGTGAAGCTCAGACAGGGACAAGTGAAACATAAGACTTATCGGATAACTACCCATCAGACGTGACTGAACCATTGACGTATTGCTGTGGTCATTGTTATGACATCTCCAAGCATACTTGTATTACAAATACTGGTTCAGACAAAGCTTTAATATGCATTCAAAGAGCACTGCTGTTAAACATCTACTTATGACTTGTAGAAAGCTTGAGAATACCTACTTCTGCACCAAGAGCGAGACAAGTACATCTCTCTCTCTCTCTCTCTCTCTCTCTCTCTCTGTCTCTCTCTCTCTGGTCTCAAGAGCCCTACATCTCAATCACTTTCTCCTCTGCAACTAATTTCAGTCACCCTCATTTCATTTCATTTTATTTCAGTTTTTTTCTCTCTCTCTCCACTGAAGAGCTGATTCTTTTCCAGTACATTTTGTAAGTGGCCCAGTGATGTGTTCTACAATCTAGTCAATTACTGTTTCAGCCGGCAAGACCCCAGGGATACGGAACATACATGGCCTCAAGGTACGTATCTCAGTAATTGTTTCAGCTGCCTTACAGAGAGGTAGAGAGAGGCAGAGAGATGTAGAGAGAGGCAGGGAGAGGGAGCAAGAGAAAAAGAGAGGGAGGGAGTGAGAAAAAAGTGAAGGCAAGTGGATCTTTAATAGTGTGTTCCACTTATTGAAATGTCAATTGAAGTCAAGGCTTTGCTTTACTTCATTCCACTGTTCCCCGTCTATATTTATGTATGTAGATGGGCAGCTGTGCACCTAGCACCTTATTTCTCTCCCTCCATCCATATCGACACGGTTAGCCATGTAAGACGGCAGCGTTAAACCGACCGCTATCCCTCCATAGTATTACCACCGTCTCATTCCTTACATCGGATCAGCAGCGAATCGCTGCGTCCATTTGTCCAAACTTAAGTCTGGGGCGTGGGCATGTTGTTCAGCTCAGCCATGAAATTGTCATTACAAGCCCCCAGCCCCACCCACTCCAGCGTAGTTCTCCCCCCCAGAGCCCTCTCACTCTGTGTTGGGCATATGTTGTGTTCAAAGCCGCCCGCTAATTACAACGGGTTAAATGGTCTGACACCTTGTCTTGCTTCTTTTTTTTTTTGTCAAGATAATCCATTTTTTAAGTTGGCCGCCGTTGCCAATCATAAACATCTGATACTGAAAGTGCTTTATTTTCGATGTATTCTCTGAGGGGTCCGTCTTTCTTCTTCGGAGGCCAGAGGTCTGTTTTTGGTGAAGATGATGTTTTTTTTCCCAAGCCCTTTAAGCATGTTTGCCCCTCTTTTCTCTCATTTCAATATAAAAGTAATTGGCTGAGGGGAGTCTGGGCTATCCGTTTAAATGAGGTCTTCTTGGGCACTAATTAAAGAGAGGATCCCCGTGCCTTCAGTGGACCCAACACACCAGCCCTATGACCTCAATTAAAAGTGATATTTTTAGCCTCCTCTTTAAGTGTCTATACTTCACTCCTTTGTGTAATATCTGGGTTGAAAATGTGTAAACATGTCCAGAGACGCAGAAGAAGAACAACAATAGTAATACGTGTTAATTGCTTTTTATTGATGTTCTTCAAAGTTGTCAGTATCAGTCAGTATTTTTATCGTTGGAACCATGTGACATTCCAATATTTGGTCTCTCCTCTATAGCCTCCTGCTTGTCTGTCTGTCTCTCTCTCTGTCTGTCTGTCTCTCTGTCGGTCTGTCTCTCTGTCTGTCTGTCTGTCTGCCTCTCGGTCTGTCTGCCTGTCTGCCATTCAGTTTCCCAATCTGCCTATCAGATTATCTATCTACACTTATCTTGATTGTGTGCCTACCTCATCAGGTGAATACGAGACCCAGCTCGGCCAATGAATGCTCCCAGGCCACCCCGGACCATATGACCAATAACAGGTGAGCAGCGTGAGAGGGTTGGAGTTCACACTTATATTGTGTGTTGCTCATAAACCAATGCAACTGTGTTTGTTTTACCTGCAGCTTAAAGAAGTCTTCTGCTGAGCTGAAGAAGATCCTGACCAATGGACAGGTGAGGTTTGCACTGCTTTCTCTCCTTAGCTTTTGCTAATGCTCATAACGTCATTTGTTTCTTACTAAACTGAATGTTAAGCCCAAAGCATCACAGAACGCCAATTCCGGTTCCTATCTGTAGCGTGACCCAAAAAAGAAATAGAATCATATTGTTTTAACGGAGCAAAGCATGCGGAGCGTGAATGTGGCAGGGCTGTATTCTTTTCGCTCGCTTCGGTTAGAAAAATACTATATTATTTTGCGTCTGTCCAAACATGGGCCATGTGTTTTGGGCTTAAGCGCAGTAAAAAAAAAAATGGATACAAATATCTCTATTTCTATAAGTGACTTCATTACCTATCACCACCTAGCATCTTCTCTGCCTGCTGACACCTACTCACAGTGTACCCAGTTAAGCAGCTTCCTATCTGTACGTTTCATAAGCAACAGTCAGCAATCACACACACACACACACACACACACACACACTAACACAGGCAGGGAGAGCATGTCAGAAAGACAATTAAGTGGTTGTGTTTGTGGTGCAACACGGTGGGCTAATAGAGCCGTTGTATCACTCTCTCTCTCTCCATTCTCCTATCTGTCCACTCTCATTTCTGTTATCCCTGCCGCCTCCCACAGTGTAATCCAATCAATCGAGGTGAATTGGTGTGTGTGTGTGTGTGTGTGTGTGTGTGTGTGTGCGTGTGCGTGTGTGTGTGTGTGTGTTTTCATTGGGTACAACACCGGAAGTACAAGCGTCTGACGGCACAAACAGCATACACTCGCTACACTCACACACATACACTCAAGTCAACCACACGGTTGTGCGCGGTGTAGTCCTGACTGCCGGTGGAAACTGTTCATCCATTCAAAAAGGAGGCTGAAGGCTGTGAAAAGCACATCGACCAATCATATGAAAGAAAAATGAGCTAAACATAAGATCAAGGTTTTGTCAAAAACGAATAAACAAACACCTGGACGTCCCTGCTCTGGTCTAATGGGGAGTTTGACTCTTTCCACACGGTAGTCTTGTGACAGCGAGGGGAAGAGCACTAGAGCACATTTCTGCAGTGAGTATGGTCGTGACCCGACTTGCAGTGTGTGTGTGTGTGTGTGTGTGTGTGTGTGTGTGCGTGTGCATGTGTGTGTGTGTGTCAATTATTTACACAATACTTAATAAAAACATCCATAATGAATATACATCACTCTTTACATTGACAGTGATGGAAATCCTAACATCTGGCAGTTAGCTGCATGCTTTGCTATTATGTCATGCCACACCATGTGAGTCGCTGGTTTGGCTTAAAGCGGCTTACGTGTCTTTAATAAGCAACCAAAATATAACAAATTCAGAATATATAATATTATATATATTAATGCTGCTTACATTTCTGGAAGGGAAACAAAAAATACATAGGTCCAGAGATGCCCCCCCCCCCCCCCCCCCCCTTGCCCCACCCCCCCCCCCCCCCCCCCCCCGCC
>OOFB01036955.1:19750-32482 GCA_900323305.1 Trachyrincus murrayi
GAGTTTCCCCCCCCCCCCCCCCCCCCCCCCCTCTCGTCAATCTACAACCATTGAGCTGTTTTATTGAGATTGAAGTATTGATCACTGTTCAGACTAACCTTGACTTGACAGAGGGGTCTGTCGCTTCTCTGGAGCAGCTCCACTCCACCCTCCCCAGTAAATTCTTCATCCATTAAATCCACTTTTATTCTTTTTGAGAGCCTAGTCCTTTTCTCTCTCTCTCACTCTCCTTACCCCGTTTTATTGTTGCTACAATGAGGTTGTTTTCATTAACAGCCCATATCTCTCACAGTAGAGGGGGGGAGGGAGAGAGATTGGTGATTTGGTGGGTGCTGGGAATGGTTCCACTGCACTGGGGAAGGCCGATATTGCTAGTCCAACAACTTCTCAGTCAATTGAGCTCAGCAGAAAATCCATATGCTTTGGTGGTGATTTTTTTATATGGTTGGAAGAAGATGGAATTTTCTTTTCTTTTTTTTCTCTTTTTGTCTTTGCGACACAATTATTATTTCTGTGTCTATTTTGGTCCTATTAGCCTTTGAGAAGGCGCTGGAAGAAAACGCTGCTTGGACTTTTTCAGTTTGCTGAGTTTAACTTTAATTTGGAGCCAACATTAGGGAAGACAAATGTATTTGTATTTTTTTTCAAAATGGTTTTAGTCTTATTAATTTAAAGATACAATTCATGCCGCTTAGATATGAGCTATGCATCACAAAAGTGCAGTGGCATTGGCTACAGCATTGCGGACTGTTGACTTCTCTTTCGCTTTCACAAGTGAATACAGTTTCATAAGAGGAATCAAACGCTTCCAAATACATATATCGTACAGTGTCATACGAAATGGCTTGCCTTGCTTACCTTGCCCCGAGCTTACCCAGTTCAGATGTCTTAACAGTAGTCATGTTGTGATGGCATAGCGCCTAAAAGGTCAGGGCAGGAAGCTGATCTCATCCAATCAGTCGTGTAAACATTTCATGGAGGCCAGGTCACCCAAGTCTACCTGGCCTCCATGCTGACCCCAACCTAGACTCTTTCTTTCCACACGGAGACGATTGTTAAGAGTGTTAGATTATTATCCAGAGCATAATTTAGCTGCCCAATTTCTACTAAATGTCCAGGTCACCTGTAGCGAAAAGAGAAATAGCATTAAGGCCACATTTCATATCAAAACAACCCAATATAGGGAAATTAAGAATATTAAAAAAAAACAAGATGTCATTGTCCTTCACCCAGTCTTGCAGCGGTGACAAGCATTGACAAGCGTTGTTGTCTTTGGTCAGTATGAGCCCACGGCATAAAAATAGACGGACCAATAGAAACGTAACTGCTTTCAAGATGCCACTAAAATCACGTGTTTACAAGCGTAAGAGGTATTATTAGGGACCTTGAAAACAAGAGCAACAAAAAATAAACCAGATGCACTATATTTCAGTGTATTCAGCAAACCTGTTATGTTGTGTACAGAAAAATACAGAAAACCGTGTCACCGCAGTTTAGTTTGATCGCTGTTATCATTTTATCAAATAAAGGATGTTGTATTTTTTGTGTGATAATTGTGCTCCCCGTCTATTGCTTCACAGAACCACTCGGAAGATCAGTGTTTACATGCAGGAATGTGGGTTATTCAGGTTGTAGGCCATATTTGTAAGGAGAGAAAGGTCTGCGCTGACGGGAAATCGAGACATAGCACTCACCTTCCACATAGTTGTCCTTTTTCCCTTTGTCCTGTCTAACCCTCTCGTCTAAATTGTTTTTTGGAAAATGTAAAACACACGCCCCTGTGACCATGAAACATGCACAGAAAGGTTTTTACCTCACTGGCTATCAAGGCACCTTGGGTATTCCAATAAATTGCTTTCGTAAAAAAAATGTAATTCAGTCAGGTCCTCTGTTGGGCTTTACCACCCTTTCTTGTTATTATTATATGCCACAGTCTGAGGAGTTGATAACCCAATGACATACATATACATACACACACATATATACACACACACACACACACACACACACACACACACACACTAAAAGAAAACACTTTCTCAGTGTTAAACACGGCAGAAGCAAAGCATTAACACAGTGTTTGGTTAGTCTGTCTGTCTGTCTGTCTTTCAGTCTTTCTTCACCATTGGAATCTTTCATTGTGTTCTAATGCGTTGAGCCTGTGATCCCATTCCCAGTCCTCTCCAGCAGTGGTTTATCCACAGCTCCATGAACCGCCCACCCCCCGCCTCCTCTCCCCTCCCTGCCTTTAACCTCTCGCACCTTTTTATGACCCAGAGCCATTTAGACTCAATTGGATGTTACCAACACTTCAGCTCTCCATAGCCACCCGCTGACCCGGCCATCCATCACTGTCTAGCTTTTGGTTTTTATTACTCACTCCCCTTCGCTCAGGCCCATCTCGTCCACCGGCCCCGGTGACTCCACAGCTTATAAAAGCCTTAACAAGGACACACAGGCTATCAGGCACCTTACGGATCCTGCGGTGCAATTAGAAACGAGCACATTTACATGGGAGGCTGACTCCGTTTAAATCCCGCCGTTGACTTTCCCTTCTAATCCCTGTCTAGTTTTCACTATTGATTTTCTTTTTTTCCTTCTTTGCTCTTTATTGATTTCGCTGTATGTTACTTAAGGGATTGACTAATGAGTTTGGTAATATCTATAATACACTTAAAACCTGTGGGTTGTTAACAGGGCATTAGTTCAACATAAAAATAGCTACAACATGATCAGGCTTATTTCTTTTTAAATCACAGTTTTGGGGCCTTTAAATAATACCAAATCTTAGATGTAAATACGATGAATTGTTCCACAATCGTTCGATAGCTCAGTTTGAAGCTGGCTGCATTGAGAATGGTTTACATAATTCACAATTGGTTAGATGAACAGGCTGTTCATTTGTGGCGCCCTAGACATAGCACCAGCCGTGTAGCACTAGCCCTCACTTGTCCTTGGCCCTGTCCATTATATTAGCTACAGCTCTTTGTAAATACATGTCCGTTTTGACCTTGAAGACTCGGTGACGACCCAGCCAGTCAGATTCCTTGTATGTGGACATAGGCTTGGATGAATGGATAGGATGAAGATGTGGGAGCATCATGTCACGCAGCATCATCATACTTCATCCCAGGCTCTGTGCATTCAGAACACTAAATAATTATTCCTTCAACTTTTTTCTCATAGTAAGTCACAGATTTTACAATGTCATTATCCCGTCATATACTCATTATGCTTAAAGGAATAATACAGCCTAAAACACTTTGACATCGTTATAAAACGTCTATTGATGATGTACAACGTGATGTACTGGTGATGTACAACGGTACATCCTATTTTAGCGTTTTGTGTAGTATTTCACTTTGCCACGGCTAAACTCAATTTCTGTAAATGCCACTACGTCACACGGAGACATTGCTGCAGTAGTTACAATGGGGTTTAATAGGAGTGTATGTCTTCAAATCGCTATAGCATCAACCATAAGTATCAGATATTAGTTTCATTCCCATATGACAACAACTCAGGGGTTCTGTCTCAGAATCACTGCATATAAGAAGAAATCAGAATTTAGTAAGAGGCACATACAGAACAAGAAATCAGTAATTTAGTAAGAGGACACACACATTTTTGCCAGGCCAGCAGCCTCGTAAATCCAGAATGCACTTCGGCTTTGCGGGCTTGGGCCATGATCTCCGTACAGCTGCCGAGGCGTGGCCTCGTTCGCAGCGGAAACGGCCTGGTAGTCACTGTTAACCCGGCCGATTTGGTCTGTTCTGGCAGCGAGGAGCCCAGATATGGCCGATGCATCTAGGTTTCGACATGTGGTCCCGGACCAGTCGGGCAGCGATTCATTGGATATCCCTTTTTTTCTTTGAGCATAAACTTGCTAGCCTCAGCGATAGCTGCATATCGAAATGTTCACCAAAGTATTGGCTATAAGTCTGTGAAATGTTTTTTTTTTGTGTTGGGACTTGTTGGGAGTTTTTCCCCGAAAGCAAGAGGTACACGATTGAAATCCAGCACAGAAAAACTGCCATTGAGTGTTCTAGAACGCACCACGGGCTAAGCTAAAGTTGGCCGACTAACGTTAGTGTTGCCAGGCTAGCTCTCCCAGCCGAGTCACCAGCTCTCTAATTCCGCGGCCGTTGTCATGAAGGGACGGTCGAAATTTGATTGCCCGTGTGGCATATTGTATCATAGCATACTGCCAAATGTCTAGCTAGCTTTCACAATTAATAATAAAGCCTGTTATACATATTGTTATAATACATTTGATTAATTTGTTCAATTTATTATTATTTACAGAATGTTGCCTCCTGATGTTAGGAGGGGGTAGCGAAAGTCATTCTGGGTAATGTAGGAAAATAGCACACTGGAGCAGATCGCGGGAAGCCTGAGACAACAGCCAGTGACAAATTGCAAATAACGATAAAGTACAATATTACACATATCAGAAAAATAGGACCTGGGGCGCGTTGTACATCACCAATAGACGTTTTATAACTATGTCAAAATGTTTTAGGCTGTATTATTACTTTAACAATATGTCCATGTAGCCTGTAATAAACAGTTTAACTACCTCTACACCGTTGGCTTATGTTGACCGTAAGCAAGTACAACGCTGAGATCATTAATCATAGATTCCACCATCTCTCGGCCCTCCCAGTTGTCAGGCGGTATATTTACCCGACCCGGACCCTGTTCTCCGCACTCCAGCGGCTCCGGGCCCTCTAGTGTGTCTCTGCCTCACTTCTACGTATACACACACCATGCCAGTCAGTCAGCAGAGCCATCACTTAGTGAGAGTGTCAGGGAGAGAGAGAGTCAGCTGGCTGCCCACGTGGTGCTGTAAACCGAGACCTGGGGCCCCCGAGCGAGCTGGCCATCATCTCTTAACACACACACACACACACACACACGGCCCAGCATCGGGGCCATCCAGAGAGGCCCTATGAATACTGCATGATGGAGCTTTCATTACAGCACAAACTGGAGTGTAAATAAGATCCAGGCAATGGGGCACGTTTACTGGGGTCAGATCGGGGGGAAGTGTATGCTGGGGGTGGGGGAGGTGTATGGGGGGGGGGTTTGATATGTAACCTTGTACCCCTTGTCCCTGCCATCGCGGGGCCTGTCGCCGTAACTCACAGTAGGAAGCTCAGCCCGAGGTGGTCAAGGACAGCCTGAGAATGAAGCTTCTGTAAAACAGCAGTGACACCCCCCACCCCCTCATTTCCAGCCCTGTTTGCACAACCTCGTGTTGTGCCTTGATACATATTTTCTATGAACACCGTTTTGTATCTGGGGAAGCGGGCTTTTACATTTCCAATGACCTTTTTTAGTTTTGAGTGAGTTTCCAAAACTCACTCAAAACTAACTTCAAAACATCCTGAAATACGCACTGCTCTCAATGATGCTCTCGTCAGTTGAAAACATGGATATGATTACACTATCTATTCAACCGCTCTGTCATTTTTGGATGAATTAATTTCGTCGTGAAGGAGAATTTCACTTTAAAACACTTCTGGGGTCATTTTCACACCTACCCGGGCTTTTGTGTGCACCCCAGACAGTTTTTAGGTCGCTTGCTTCACGTGTCCTTCTCATGAACTGGGACTTGTCCTTCGAATGAATGTGTCGACCGTCATTTTTTCGATTAGTAATTTCATCGTGACAATATTTTACGCTGTTTTGTTGGTTTCCTTTACAAATGCAGGAAGTAGAACCAGGCAGTTTAGTGTCCAACTCGACGATGCATATCATTGAGCAACTTCTGATGTGGTCGAACCTGCGGACAATAACTTTAGGTTATTGTCTATTATTGTTTGGTAACCCTATAACAACAGCCAGCAAGCTCTCTACCTGTTACCATAGACATCCTATTTATCATAGACAGACGCGATCGCATTACCCAACCCGCTTAGTACCTACCTCGAGCGGTTCGACCAACGATGGGAAAACGGTGGGTAGGCCTACAGCTCCAGGCTTCAGACGGTCGCCTTGGTAGTCGGTGGCTTCATTGTGGTTGCTGCATATCCTTCAGCCCCTATTTTGCCGCAAAATGCTAAGTAGAAAATGCCAGAAACCATACTACTATGTGGTCTTTGTTTCTAACGTTATGCATTTAAAATGAAATAACCAATCGAAAAATTAAGGTCAACACATTCATTAGAAGGACAATATCAGTCATGAGAAGCAGGGACGTGTGTTTACAACGTGGAGTTGATGTCGAATGGGCTTCTATTGGATGGTGGGGGGGGGGGGGTTGCTCACACTGTTATCAAATATGTAAATATTGAAGCAAGCAACCTAAAGACTGTCTGGGGTGCACACAAAAGCCCGGGTAGGTCTGAAAATGACCCCAGAAGTGTTTTAAAGTTCCCCTTTGAATGCCCTTGATCATGTTTTGCAGAATGTGCATTCAAAGATTCAAGATTAAAAGTCTTTATTTGTCACATGTGCATACAGTGCTGTGAAATGCAGGTGTGGCTGACTCCCCAGACTAAGAAGGCATATAAAACTACAAATATATAAACATACGAACAATATATACATTATCGTTTAAGGAATAGTGCAAAAGATAAATATCAATGGAGAAAAAAAAGGATATATATATATATATACATGCAGTATATAAGCATATATGCAGTCACAATCTTATTTACCCACACCATAATGAAATGCATATATGCACACACAGGTGTAACATAAAGGCATGCACACAGCTTCCGGTGGCTATCATGTTCTACAGGGATGTTGCATGTGGTGGTACAACTGGCTACAGGGTGAACACGTCTTGCTGAACCAGCCCGGATCCCTCGTTATGAGCTACAGCTTGCACGGCTTAGATGAGACTGTCCAATCAGTGTTTAACATGTCTGTGCTGTTGTCTCAATTAGTATCTTCATGTGATTGTAATTTAGCAGCAGCAGCAGTCATGCTTAACTGATATTGATTGTGGATTAAAGGAAGACGGGGCCAAACAGAAACAAGACTATAAGCCGTATGTGCAACTGAGCTGTTGAAACACTAAAGAAATGATCGCGTACTAAATCTAATGATCGCTGCGCTTCTGTATCTGAAGTCTTGTATTGGATGACAGGATACAGGAATTTGTTTAGGTCAAGGTACATACATTAAACAGGACAGGCACCAACAAGATGATATAAGGTGTCAAAATATGCAAAGTGCAAAACAAATGACAACCGTGAAATGAGTATGTAAGCGTCGCGGGTTTACATTGATAAACTTGACAAACATAATAATTAACCGGACACAGACTGATGTGTGCGTGTCAGGGAGGACAAGGCAGCGGTGGGATACTTTCAGACCAAGCTTATACAGTTAGTATGTTTTAAAAGCAACACACAAGCCCTACTGAAGAAGTAAAGAAAACGGAACTCTTGGGGCTTGGCATTTTGGAAATGCAATGATGTATGATATTTCATATTGCCACTTTATAGTGCACATATCAAGCCTTGATTGCAATTAGAGCCTATAATCGCTATGGCGATTCCCCCGAATGACTCGTTGTGAGTGACTTTAGGTGAATTCCATAACCAGGATGTTTGTGTGTTTAGAAGATGCCTAAACTTTAGCTACTGTGCACGCTTAGTCGCAGGTTAGCACTGGATTATCCTCGCTTTTGGGCAACGGTTCCCAGACGCTAAGAGGTGTCATTAATTACTGTCCCTGGCCAGTGTAGAGGCGTCTGGCTCGGGAGGAAGGCGATACCCCAATCTAAGACACGTTAATCACACCTTGGACTATACACACTCCTCTGTCGATCGGAGAGACCGGCTGACAGCTGAGATGCGACGTATCGTGTTTAGCAGGCCCGCTTGCAAGTGAAAACCGGGGCCCACGCCACGTCTACACTGACCTTCGCCATCGCCGACAGCTGTTGGACAGTCTCCGTCCTTGGGGATTGAATACTCAGAAGTCACAAGTTGTTGTAATCGGCGCCGAAAACTAGCCTTCATGCGCTGTAACTAAAGCCGATGTTTGGCATTAGTCGGGTTTTATAATTTAATCATTACAGGCCTGGTCTGTCTGTGGCATCGGTTTTACCTGCAACTCTAAACCCTGTCTGGGAGGACTAGTGATGAGGTTGACTGGGGTGGTTTTCAGTGGTGAACTTTAACCTTTGGATGAACCGGTGCATTTTCTCATATCAATTTGACAGCTGCTCACCGAGCTATTACTTTTATTTGTATTCATCAATAACCAGCTAAAAAGCTCCTTATTGAGATGCTATCCTAAAGATGTCATCTTCAAAATGAAGACGGGTAACTCTGCTACTGTAGTGTTCTGTAGGGTTGACATTTTCTTCTGTTTTCTTTTAACAGGGCATACCATGTTCTTGGCAAGAGGGTTTTGGCAGTGAAGGTGAGAACAACAACCTCACTAAAACACCTTCTTTTGAAGTGTGGGTGTGACTTTGTTTCTTCATACCTCAACGATACACAAGTCAAGCATTAAAGCTTAAATCCTTGATGCAACATTACTGTTCTGCTCAGCAAACCAGAAGATGACCGTTGATGTCACGTTTGGTAACCATGGCCAACATTGCCACGGTTACAGAAAAATGCTTTGTGATGACAGGAATATCTCAGATGTACCTAACGTGTGGCTTGGTTTAATTCTGACCACGCCGGGTGTTGCGTTCTGTTCACAGGTCATTCCACTGGACATCACGGAGGAGCTGCAGAGACAGATCATGTCAGAGCTGGAGATTCTCTACAAGGTTTGCATGAACCAATGGGACGTTTCTTCCTTTCTGTGAGTGATAAATTAACCATTTTCATCTGTCCAGCGTGCCTATCTTATCACATCTGCCTTGCTCCAGTAAGTGTGCTATAGGTTCATCTAATGAGCTGCCGTTTATCCTCTCTCTTCCTCTGTGTTGAGCAAGGGATCGGTGACACAGCTGACACGCCGACGCACTTAAGTTAACTACTCCTTTCTCTGCCAGGAAGGCCGCACGCTGACACGCAGCAGAAACGCCCAGAGCAGCCCTTTCTGATGAGTCACACTTTAAGGATGGATTGAGGGTGGGGCATGCAATTATGATGCCATGTAAAACTGGGGCATTGAAGATCTATGTCTTTTTAATTTTATAGTTTGTCATTTTCTTTTATTGTTAGGGGGGGACGACAACTTGCCAACATGAATGTTATGTAGTGTATGATTCACTCTATTTCACATAATCAACTGATTTAGTTTGTTTATTTGCGCAAATATAATAGACGAAATAAATGTGGTAACACATTAGACAAAATACAAGAAGAAGAGCAAAACATCTGGTGTAATAGTTTAAGTGATTGCCGTTACTTCGATATGTGTAAAAAGAGACTAAATATAGCTTTTAACAATAACAATAGTTTATTACTTTATTTTTATTTTGTATAGAATATGGCTGTTACAGCAGAATGTTAAGAAGTAAAGTATAGGATGTGAAGTCCTTGTTAAGTAGATCTGAGACAGACAATAATAGGTTAGATTTCCTCGTTGTTTTGTTTGTTATTATCAAGATTATCAAACTGGCTCATGCCAATTTGTGGCTGATGCCGTGGACTCACCCAAAACATTGCAGCATTTGCATTATACTAAATCTTCTTTTGTATCATGTATAAACAACATATGTCAAATACTTAACTGTATTTGATATTTTAACATGATCTTCCCTGAAACTGTATCTCTTTGTTCCCCTTCCAGTGTGATTCTCCTTACATCATTACATTCTACACCGCCTTCTTCGTGGAAAACCGGATATCCATATGTACAGAATTCATGGACGGTAAGTTTTAGTGTGGCTAAGCACTAGTGGCTTACTCATGACATACATCTAGCGACGTTTAAAAGGGGAGACCTGGGGAAGCTGTCCTCTCCAGAGTAATGGAGTGTCCCTCCACTGTGGACTGGTTAGCATGTCAGTGTGCTAAAAGCTACAAGCGTGTGACAAATCTTTAAGAGAGAGAGAGAGAGAGAGTGTGTGTGTGTGTGTGTGTGTGTGTGTGTGTGTGTGTGTGTGTGTGTGTGTGTGTGTGTGTGTGTGTGTGTGTGTGTGTGTGTGTGTGTGTGTGTGTGTGTGTGTGTGTGTGTGTGTGTGTAATTCCATGGTTGCACAGTCCAGGCAACTTGTCATCAGGGTCTGTCAAACTTCTCAACACTCATCACCATGGGGAACTGGGTCAAGCCCTACCACTATGTTGCAAAAGCCACTGAGCTGCCATGAAAAAAAAGCTAACTGGCTATCTCTAAATTAGTAGTAGTCTAACATGCTGCTATTTTACTCGGCCCCACCACATGCCAATTCTAATGACAAGCAAGTAAATGACGTGTTCTCATATAAAATTATGACATTTTTACAGTTTCACAAGAATTCACCATTATATCAGCTGGCTAAACCAAAATAATAGTCTTGTGTCTGAATATCATTTTATTGACGAACAATGCAACAATTTGTCTATACAGGTGGTTCGTTAGATGTATATGGAAGAATTCCTGAGAATGTACTGGGCCCGATCGCAGTGTCGGTGAGTTGATTCAAATAACACATGTTGACTCTACGTGTGTAGCTAGCATGTAACAACACAAGACGGCATACTATAATTATTGAACACAGTCGTTTTTCTGTCTGGCCTTCAGTAAAAGGACCAGTTTCCGACTGCATCTGTGTATTCTGATGTAATTATTAACACATGTCTGGCAACATCTCCCTTTTGGCTTTGACCTGTTAGTTACTTGGTAGAAACGGGCAGATCTCGGGGAAAACAAATCAAAACAACAGAATGAATAACAAGAGAAGGTACAGGTGTGACTCTTTCAATTAGCCTCCACTGGGGAACAAGCGATGGAGAGTGTCTTCTGTTTGTCCCTGGTTCACACTCCTGCTGGTTTGAGAAGCGCCTGCATTTCTTTTGACCCTCATTACCCCTCCCCCCCTTCCACTCGGCCCTCGTCCTTCCCCGTCTCTTTGTCTCCCACCGTCTCACTTTGTCCGTAATCAAACGTTGACAGCTATTTACTCTGCAGCGTTAATTCCAATTCGCAGCTTTCCTTCGTCTTTAATTCAACTGTCGCGGGTGTTAATTATCGCAGAGGGGAAAGCGCCCCAGAGAGAGAGAGAGACTGATGGTGCGTTGTTCCCCTGGCCGTTGCCATTTTACCCGACGTTTTACCTTCCTGCGCCTCTTCTGAGGCCGAGCAAGTGCAGATTTAAAATTAAAAAAACTAAAAAGTTTGGATGTTTTCATGCACAAAGAAATTAGTTGAACAAGAATATGCATGTTTGCATGCGTTTTTGCATTTTCCTTTTCATGTAACTGCCTCTGTGCATCCTAAAAAGAGACTCGAGGAAAAACGTGCTACCCCCTTCGTTGTGTAGCAAAGTGTCTGAGCTGATGCCCTGTCACAGTCACCCGACCTGACAAATACATGTCCCCGTTTCCTGTAAGACGTGCATATTCACACACTTGCACAGAGGACGTCCAGTGTGATGGAGGGTTATCCTCTAACGTACGGTAACCTGAATCTAAAACTCGTCTTTGCTGTCGTCCGTGTGCTGTGGCTGCAGGTCGTCAAAGGGCTGACCTATCTGTGGAGCTTGAAGATACTCCATCGAGGTAAACGAGGGGCTGCTGGCGGCCGTTTATAAAATAAAAAAAAAGACAAAGGACAACCAGAGCAGCGAGAGTTGATGAAGACGAGCCGGTAGCACGCTGACATAGCACTTCTCTGAACCGCTCTGTCTCCACAGATGTCAAGCCCTCCAATATGCTGGTAAACACTCGAGGACAAGTCAAGCTCTGCGACTTTGGAGTCAGCACGCAGGTACACCGCCCTCTCTCTCTCTCTCTCTCTCTCTCTCTCTCTCTCTCTCTCTCTCTCTCTCTCTGGGTGTGTGCGTGTGAGAGGGAGAGTGTGGCTCAAGAGAGAGTGTGTGTGTGTGAGAGAGAGTATTTACCCCTAGTGTGATGTGTGGCACGTGTAATTGTGTGTGTGTGTGTGTGTGTTTCTGTCGTGCACGTCTGTGCGCATATGGCCAAGCTGTCGGTCTCCACGGTGGTTTTCAACTGTCCACTTCAGGACAACAGAGCCTCTCTGTCCTCAGGGACAGTCTTTCACATTATCATTGGCCACCTCACATGCATTGTTACTCAGCCTCAAAAGAAAACGCTATAATTATGACTCTCACAGCCACAGCCTCATTGATATGTATTTGAGGGATGAAGGAAAAATGTGAGTAGCGGACACACACACACACACACACACTCACATGCACACACATGCACATATATGCACACACAATAGCCTCAACAATTGTGTTTGGGTGGGGAGATGGGGATGGGGGATATATTTTTTCAAAGGGGTGGGGGTTTGTGTTTGTGATTTGTCCATAACTGAACTATAACCCTTCCTTGAAAGTGTTTTACGCTCTCTCTCGCTCATGTCTCTCTCTTTCTCTCCCTTTGGTATTTCATTTTCACCGTCTGTGTATTTGAGATTTAAATAGAGAACTGCTCCCTGACATACCCACCGTCAAACTCTGCTCCGCAGGGCTTCTTACCTTAACAAAAATACAAAAAAATATACACAAACACAAGATGGCCATGAGGGAGCAGACACTCATTATCACAGCACTGTCATTGATGGCATTGTGCGTCGCTTTATCACACACACACACACACACACACACACACACACACACACACACACACCCCTCCCCCC
>OOFB01036956.1:1118-11780 GCA_900323305.1 Trachyrincus murrayi
AAACCCCCCCCCCCCCCCCCCCCCCCCCCCCCCCCCGGGCGTCAGTATCGACACCCCGTGCCCCTCCTCCTCCAGAGAGAGACGGGGCTGTTCATTTCTAAAACCGGTCTGCACAGTTCTCTCCATCATAAAAAAAAACAACAAACGTTGACGTCTGCCACCCGAGATGACGTATCGTTTCCCTCCACCACCACCACCACCACCACCCGTTCTGGGTGTCCCAGTGCAGCTCGTCTAAGGTGACGGGTATGACAATGAGTTAGAGGAGAGCGGAGCGCTGTGATGCCCTATGAGAGGGGACAGCATTGTGGAGACGGAAATCAAACGGGAGCGTGTGTGTGTGTGCGTGTGTGCTCCTTCTCTGCTTGCGTTTCATCGTCTGAAGCCTTCCCAGCAGGCTGCATGGCTGAAGCTCAATGCAGGGTACCTGCTAACAGACCCCTCAGTATTCACTGCTCATCTGCTTTATTTAAAACGCCTCCACATTTGAGGCCTTTGGTCATTCTTGCCGTTGCTATATTAAATCCGATGTGTTTTTGACCCAAACATAGGCCTACTGATTGTACGAGAGGTATGAACATTTTATGTTTAAACTTGAAAAAATCGCAAAAAGTGTCCTCATTTGCGCAATGCAGGAGGAAAATAATCAACGCATTAATAATTGAAAATGCTGCATCCGAGGACGGTCACCTGGATGACAAAGTGACGTTTAGAACGAGCCACTGACTGACTCGCACCTCAGAGGCACCAGAGGCACTGAAACAAGATGAAGGCGTTGCTTTTGTGTTGGGATTCATGTCCTTTTGTTATATGAGAACACTGTTCTGAATACAAAACCAACACAACTAATACATCTGGTCCTCGGGTAACCAGTACAATCATTTATGCGTCCGCTTCATTTTTGGCACTCAGCATCAAAGTAAATGGATACGAATATATTTTTAGTAGGTGTTGGCTGTGCGTATGCCAGGGAGACTGTAAATGCCATTATAAGCACCACTAACCAGATATGGCTGTTAAGTGATTGTCATTATTGCTATGAAACACCATTACGGTTACATAAATGTGAGGTTAGGGGGGGGTGGGGGTGGTCTAATGGTGGTAAAAGCTGGTGAGTAGGTGTGCTGAATGAGAGGGTGAACAACAAGAGGGTGAATCATGGAGAACATGGAGGGAGAGGGTGATATAGTACTGTAGTACTGGGGGCGGAGTGAGTGATCCAGGTGGGAATCGGAGTGGCTTGGTTGGGGGGGGGGCTGGGCTAAGATTAGCCAAGAGTATTGCTGCAACTCACCATCATTTTCATCGTGAATTCATCTATACTATACACTACACAGTATATCGTTGTTTTTGATTGATCATTTCGTCATTGAGTCGAGAAAATGTCATAAATAACTGCGAATGCAGTCTTTAGAATCACATCTAAAGTGACGTGGTGGCTTGTGTTGTCTGACAAGCGGCCGAAACAAAAAACAACAACAATAACCCTAAATATTAATTTAATCATCCAAACCAGAAAAACAACAACCGGCTATTTGCACTTCTGAAGCTATGACCAGCAAATCTTACGGTATTGACTTGTCGACTCGATACCATAAATAAACCGAAACTGTCAAGCGATGATCAAAATAAACGATCGGCTCATTTTCTGTCATTCGGCTGCTAGATGATTGATCTACTAAGCGTTAAATCCACTCAATCGTTCGACGGAGTAAAATCGACCAATCGACTCACCTGAGCTGTACACCGAGAGGAGCAATCGACCAATGGGTGGTCTGAGCGGTACTTACGAGAGGGACAGGGTGAAGTGAAAGCGCTGGCGGAGTCCCTTGAAGGTCAGGAAGGACTGGGGCGGGAAGTTGCGGGTGCTCATCTGGCAGTAGGGCTTCTCGTAGCCGCCGGGGGGGCACTCACACTTGAAGCCCCCCACCAGCAGGTTGACGCACGCGCCCCCGTTCTTACACACACCTGGGGCACAGCGACCCAGCCGGGAGGACAGCTCACACCGTTCCCCTGGGGAGAGGGAGACAGAGATGGACAGAGAGACAGAGAAAGAGAGAGAGAGAGAGAGAGAGAGAGACACATACAGATGGGGAGGGTGACAGAGAGACAGGGGCAGAAATGAGGATTAATATTGTGTATGTGACAAATAACACAGGACTTTCCTCTCCGGTCTGTGCTTACCCAGTGGCGATGACCTACAACAACACAACCCAGACCCACCGCCTCTACTTCAGCTAGCGTTTCCAGCGGCTTCATTACAGGGTGCTCGCCAAACTATTACAAATGTCAGCATTTTCAACCAGAGACGAAGATGCGTGAAAGTAAAAATAAAAAATGAAAATTAAAGAGCTTCGGGTCACATGAGGTCATCAGGCGAGGACGGAATTAGATCGTGCTGGAGTGTGAAAAATAGTGAGCGACAGAAGCAAAAATAGTCTGACTATAGTGGTAGTAGTAGTGGTGGTGGTAGTGTAGTAGTGGCGGTGGTGGTGGTAGTGGTGGTAGTAGTAGTAGTAGTGGTGGTGGTGGTGGTGGTAGTAGTAGTAGTGTTGTAGTAGTAGTAGTAGTAGTGGTGGTGGTGGTAGTGGTGGTAGTAATAGTGGTGGTAGTGGTAGTAGTGGTAGCGGTGGTGGTAGTGTTGTAGTAGTAGTGGTGGTGGTGGTGGTGGTGGTAGTGGTGGTAGTAATAGTGGTGGTAGTGGTAATAGTGGTAGCGGTGGTGGTGGTAGTGGTAGTAGTGTTGTAGTAGTAGTGGTGGTGGTGGTGGTGGTAGTAGTGATGGTAGTGGACTGGTAGTAGTACAGTAGTAGTGATAGTAGTAGCGGGAGTAGTGACAGTAGTAGAGGTAGTAGTAGTAGTGGTGGTGGTACAGTAAGCGAGACAGACAGTGAAACTGTGTCAGGGTGAATGAGCAGCCATAATCCAGAGCGCGACAGCCCGGGTCTCTGGTGTGCCATTTGTCTGCCCTCTCTCTCGCGCGCGCGCTCTGGTCACTGAGATGCTAGCAGTTGTTACAACACAACCCAACGCCGCCATGCGTGCACTGGAATTTGTGTCAAAGCCATGGATCCGGTAGTCAGTAGTGTGGAACATTTCCGCTCGCCGCGCTACTAGCGCTGCTGCTGCTGCTGCTGCTGCACACAGCCGCGAGACAGAGAGAAAAAGACGAAGTATTTTAATGGAGCACGCTATAGCCTGCTGTGAGCCTATGACTATTAATCACCGGAGTGAATCCTAATTGGAGAAGATGTTTTTCTACTTTGTTTGGTTGCGTGTCTTGATTCTAACGCACTGTAAAGCAGGGTTCAACGTGCCTACACTAGCATTGAACATTCATGGATAAACATGTCTATGAATATTTGGGCCAACCCAAATAAATAAGGAAGTCTGTACACTCACAAACCCAAAACGTGTTGCATAATTAATTCATTATCATAGCAAACTCCAGGATCAAAGATGGTGTACCCTGGCAATGCCTTACTGGGTTTTTTTAATTTCTATTTCCCCCTTGATGCTTCATACATTCACACGTTACTACTACCAGGACAGGAACACCCTCATTGGCTAAGAAGTGCTTGTTTTCTATTGAAATAGCTTAACAAGCTATCTTTGTTCCGTTAAGCTGAGGAATTTAATGACTGACTCACACACGCACACACACACACATACACACACGCACAGACACACACGAGGACAAATGTTGCTTGACCTCACATGAGTAATTTCACTGCACCCACGATGCCATAATATTCAGCACAGGTGTAGACCATCAAAGTGAATACCACCATAGTTCTATGTCCTTATTTTAATTGTATATTTTGAATTACCATTTCATAGTTTGTACGATCAAACATTCTAGCCACATTGAAATTTTGAATATGGTTCATTATGTGTTTGGATGTTGGCAGCGCCTGGTGTCTCCCTGCTCTAAAAATCAAAGCTCATTACTCTGAACCGTAGCAACACAGTGTGTGTGTCCCTGTGTTAAGGATTCCTCCGGGCCCTCTCTCTCTCACAGGTGCAGGTCGTTGCCCCGGAACGAGGGCTCAGTGTTGCTAGGTGAGGTGCCACACATGTCCTGGAGGAAAGGGGGGGGGGGCGGGGCTTGATGGGTCCACCGTCACCTCTCCACCAAACGCCGCGATCAATCATTAAAGCGGCACTTCTTCCCTCTGCTCTACATTCAGCCTGTCCGCGATCACCCCCGCTCGCCACTCGGCTGTTTGTGTAATGTCAGCATGAATCATTAAGGCTAGCTAAACACACGTGGAGGCCTGTTGAGTGCTCACACCTCTGTCACACGTTCAGAGACAGAATAACCGCCTCTCAGCGTTTGGTCATTGAAAGGGTTTTAAAAAAAAAAAAAAAGGGGTTTATTGTCCCGAATGTCCCGTCTGGGATCAATTAAGTACGGTTTTAGCTTATCTTAAGCCATTCGGGGTACGGTCTTAGCTTATCTTAAGCCATTCGAGGTATGGTCTTAACTTATCTTAAGCCATTCGGGGTACGGTCTTAGCTTATCTTAAGCCATTCGGGGTACGGTCTTAGCTTATCTTAAGCTGGGGTTATGAATGAGATATAACGGTAGTGAGATTGTTAACGTATGTTATGATGTCCATATACACAGACATACGGTAGCAGATGGGTCACTTGAGTCACACGATGACACTATCAATAGATATATCTCACCATCGACACTACTATTAATATGTTCGAATCTTGTATGGCTGTCGTGTAACTTAAGCCAACAACAGAAAGACGAGGTGTTTCTGGATTCATGGGACGGACGGACATTGTGCCGCGTTGCCAGGTGGAGCTTCAACAGAAGCCCCACCACGTCGCCTCCTCTCCTGAGTGAGACGGAGCGATGAGAAGTTCCCTGAGGAACCGCCCAGGAACACAGAGACCTGAGACCAGCATCCACTCTCTCTCCCTCCCTGCCTCCCTCCCTCCCTGCCTCCCTCCCTCCCTCCCTGCCTGCAGCCAACACACAGCAGATACTAGACTGAGGCGTTCTGCCACTAAGAGCTCAACTGATCCAGGTGGGTTTGTCTCCATTACTGGTAGACTGGTAGATGACTAATGATGCACCGGTCTCGTCATAGCAGGAAACAAAAAGGAAACATCTGTTTTGAACATGAATACACACAACACACCTGGTAATCTACCACTGCCACTGTGTTTTGAGATAGTGATGTTTTGAGATAGTGATGTAATTGGCGACGAATGACGATTTTTACTATCTATAGAAGACTAGCAAAAAAGTAGCTCCAGTGGCCATAATTGTTCTGAATTAGAGACAACGTGTGTTCGTCTCTAATAACCTGGTTGTGTTTTCGGGCTATAAGTCTAGTAGAATGAGACGTTATGAGACATTATACGAGACTCTTTCCATTTCCAATAAAGCCCAATTGAGTACATAGAGGACATTGTGGTCATGCATACCACAACATCAATATGTATATTTAATACACTGTGCAGCCCTCACATGCAACAGGAGAGCTACATTCTCATTGGCTGAAGGAAAGATCAGAGAGCGGGGCTGAGGATTAGTTGTTGGTTATTCAGTGAGTGTCCTACATCAGAAGGCCAGCTAAAGCATAGATTAATCATTCACTCTGTTCTTCTGAAAGTAACCGTAGATGATGGCTGTTCTCGGTTATGTTTTCGCCCTCTTTCATCCATCCACCATCTGGCAACGCCCACATCACACACACATTCACACCAGTAGCCCACATAAGTGCTCTCTCTTTCTCTCTCTCTCTCTCTAACCCTTCCAACTCACGCAGAGCAATTTTACACCTATACACACACATGCTCCGACATGTTTTGCACAAGCTACCCAGTGAGCGAGTGAGCGAGCACACAACAGACAACAAGGGGTGCAAAACACACACACACACACACACACACACACACACACACACACACACACACACACACACACACACACACACACACACACACACACACACACACACACACACACACACACACACACACACACACACACACTTTCAGCGCAGCGGGGGGGCCGGCGAACGCACACCGTTCAGCCAGGCCGAAACAGTCGGAGTTGTAGATTATGGAGGGAGATCTGTCAAACACAACACAACCCTGTAGACACACCTGTCCCCGTGACCTTGTTGGATCAGACAGCAGACACACTCCGACTGGATGTCACACCATTCCATTGTCAATCATAGATTTAGGTGGCGCAAGGCGAAAGGATTCATCCGGATAGATCTATCGACTAGATAGAACACCTTGAGAAATGTAAATCATCATTGCATGTAGTCCTGCGTTGTAGCGCGCTATGAATGATAAACAGATGACACTAATAAAACACTGAATTCCCATATAGAAACCCATACAATTTACATGTCTATGCCTCTCTCTTTCTCACTTTTTCTATTTCGGTCTCTCACTCACTCACTCACAGGCGCAAAAAGCAGCCAGTTTGAGTTGGACACCCCTCGCCCACCATATAGAAGTGTACAAGTGTCACTCAACCTCAGACCTCGGAGTGACTGAGCCCACACACTCCTCACGCCTGTGCTACTCCAGCCTCCACAACTCCAACCTCACACGCGAGAAACAGAAGAAGGAAAGGGGAAGGGTGCAAGTGGCACTACAGTTTGCCAGAGCCCCTAACGACCGGCACCATTCTAACGACCGTATTCCTTCAGGGGAGAGTCGGTTTAGAGGCAAATGGAGATTAAGTTGACGGGCATTCCCATTCAGTAACCTTATTATCTCATTGGATTAGCCAATGGGGAAATGTTTGCGGGAAATTGTTCAAAGTCCCGATTCCCACGCGGAATTGGGACTTTGAAGAGGAAGTATTGAACATGAAAAAAAACAACTAAATTAGAAAGTCGGTTTTTGACCTACATAACCTCTTAACAAAGAGGGACGGGGGGGCGGGCAATACCCGGGTATTCCGACATTAGCATATTATAATTCCCCCACCCTTCTTATCCTCTCCTTCTGCTTCCCCCTCAACCCTACGAGAAGTGGGACCAGACAGCCTTTTACCCTTTGAGTTTGTGCATAATATCTGGAGCAAAGACCGAATAACATTTCCCATTCCCCTTTAGCTAGCTCTGCATTCCCCTTCAGCTAGGTAGGAAAAAAAAACAAGCTTGCCAGCAACTTACGGTTTCAACCACTGAGTGTAATAAATCGCATCAAAGCGCCTCATTATCCATCCGTAAAATGGACGTTTCCGAATATTTCCTCCAGGAACACTGCGATTTGGTGAAATTGTTACCCAGGGTATTTATCTCCACCCGGGAGTCGCCTTGCAGCGGAGTGGTGCTCCATCTGTTGCGATCTATAATTGATTATCACCTGCCGTTACTGTTCACCGTTTCACTCCTCTGGATAGCAGAGCTGGCCATTGTTTAGTGTCTATTGCCCTCTCTGTAGCGTGTGTCAAGTCTGCAGGATGTTGTCACTGCTTATAGGGCCTTTTTCTAGTAGTAGTCCACCTTGACATATTCAGGCATTGTGGGCTGGTCCTACAGTATTTAAAAAGGTATATAAACAACAATATATGAGGTATATAAATAAAAAAGGCTTGCAACGTGGGATTACAGGGTTTACAAGCAAAGTTTATCCATATATGTTGTGTCCATATATGTAACGTATGAAGAAACTCTTTTTAGGTTTTAATCTCTAGGGAGTAAGGACTAGTTCATCTCAACCAGTGTGCCTTTATTTTCCAAATGCCATTAAATTAATGGGGTTTGAACCACCAACAATACAACTTAAAAGTATTCTTAGGTAATGGACTTATACCTCTCCATTACTGGCAGCAACTGAGGATCAAATCAATAGCTCATCATTATTCCTTTGTCTGCTGAACTATCGGGAAAGCATGGCAGACAGCCTTTTAATAGCCGTGTTCAATATAGGACTGAGAGTGGGAGTGGATGATAGAAACTGTTCCCATAGGGGACATAGAGAGAGAGAGCTGTTCTCGAAAAGCTTCTGTCAGAAATAACTTCCAGTCAGGCAGGCAGGCAGGCACTGCCTCGGTCTGGTGCTCTTCAAACAGCATTGCTGATCCCCCACAAAAAAAAAGTTCCCCAAGCATTGTGAGGGTAGACTCCCATCCATACAAATACAACGGAGTCACGCTTTAAAAAAAGGGGCTTCTCACCTGTGTAGTCGTCCAAGCACTCGCAGGTGTAGCCTCCCTCGCGGCCGCGGCACAGCCCGTGGCCGCCGCAGGGCTTGGAGTAGCACAGGTCGATCTCCGTCTCGCAGTAGTCCCCGGTGAAGCCGGTGGGGCAGCGGCAGCGTAGCCCGGCGATGGGGTGGATGGGCCGGAACAGGATGGTGTCCGACGCCACGAAGGGCGCCAGGCTGTCGAACTTGAGCACCGACACGCACTTCATGTAGTTCTCGCAGGGCTCGCGGAGACAGATGTTATCGTCGAAGGGCAGCACCTGCTGCGAGGAGATCCGGGCCAGCAGGCTGCGGTTCAGGTACAGCCGCTCCTGGAGCTCCTCCGAGCCGAAGAACTCCACGCCTTCCGCGCCTCGGCCCAGCCGGGAGGTCGGGGGTAAGGCCGGCACCTCCGCCGCCCCGGCAGCGCCCCCCCGGTGGGCCTCCCCGGGCATGGCCACCGAGAGGCTGACGTTGAGGATGCGGGCGCTGACGTCGGTGTCGTCCTGGATGTTGAAGACCACCACGTCCTCGCGGGCCGCGGACAGGACGCGCGCCACGCCCTCCAGGAACTGGGCCAGCAGCAGGGACAGGAAGTGCTCCTGGGAGGTGTTGGCCAGGCGCAGGGTGATGCTGTTGGACAGCATCTCGTCCGTGATGATGGTGACCTGCAGGAGACACTGGGCCGACACCGTGTGGACGCCGTCTGGAGGAAGGAGGAGGTCGGTGTTAAAGGTACAGCGCTTGGTTGGTTAGGATCGAAGAGCTGGTTTGAAAACCATTGAGGCACCTAGAGAATATATATCACTCAAATTCACCATTTGATGAATGTGTGCCAGCAGTTAGACTTTTCACAGATTCAACCGTCACTGAAGGGACCTGTGGATCCTTTCATTTACATAGTGAGCGTTAGTCTAAAAGGATTCATCATCTTAGCCTATTTAAGCATGAGTGCACAAAAACAACAAGAAACAAGGTCAGTAGCTCTGGAAGATCATCGGCCATTACAAACACAGGAAGTGGAGTGCACGAAAACAACAACAAAAAGAATGCCATTTATATAGCCGTATCGTCTTTAAAGAAACGCCGCTTCTAAACAACCCTTTCGACACAGTGTCTGAACACATTGAACACCTGAAACAAAATAGGTGGTGTTAAATCCCCCTTTATATTGTATGGTTTAAATCATTTGCTGCCATTAATCCTTCTTTTTCAGAGTGGATTCCTCTTCTTCTATGGCGCCAAGACAGAGGGCATAATTGTGCCAAAATGCTGACGGAACACGAAGGCATTCCAAGTTCCTTAACAGCAATTTCACGCCTGTATGCACGACTCTCACCGTCTCATCTTATCCGGAAGAGAGACACAATGACACCGTTTCACTACATATTCAAACCTTAACACCCTTCAATCCCGTTTATTTAAAAATACGCACTCTCCTATCACTGTTGATCACCTTCCTTGTTTACTCTTTTTGTGGTTTGTTTGCCGTTACCATACTTTCATTTCAATGTGTCTGCCAACACGAAGGTGTCTTCAGCAAGCTAACCACATCAGAGTCGCCCGACGCTCACTGTGGCGTAAAATCACAATGAAAAAACATTATTCTAGATGCCAGATGGTCAAATCCCAGATAACGAGGAAAAGAAAAAAGAACGTTATGTACGCATCTAACAAGCCTGGCAGCATACTGATGTCTCATGACATCATCCCTAACATCCAACATCCACTGCGTCAAGGGTTGCATACGCTGGACGTGGATGCAAATTCCTCCCAAGACGATTATTTTTACTGAATAAACACCCAATGTTGTCCACCTGGTCACACGGGTGATTTAGCACACCCACAAAACCGCTCTGTGACTGGTGTAATTATGGTTCTTGACAACAATGGAGCAGGCGTGTATCGGTTATTTGCTAGACGGACCGAACCTGTTAGTACAAACATATTCTCGCTTTCCGGGCGCCTAGAATAATGTTCTCTTTTAAATGAGGGGGCCGTTTTGAACACATCTAAGAAGCCAAACGCATTCACATATTTCAAAACGCTACTTTAATGCCTTCTCAACATTGAACCAGAGAGTCCTGCCGTCTGAAGCACAAACACAAAAAGAGTGTAATCAAATCAGGGCCGCCATGAAAACAAGGCCCCCGCGGGCCCTCTCAATGGCACCTCTTATTGGGTGATCCTGGAACACATCCGAAAAGACAGAACCCATTGTCTCCCCCGCCGGTGGATGAGAACCCACACCAACAGTCTGCGATGAGCAAAGTTACGGGCTCGGTGTGTTTCTGGCGCTGGGCGAGTTTGAACACAACGTGGTGCCAATTTGGGTGTAGAGGGGGGAGAGAGAGAGAGAGAGAGAGAGAGAGAGAGAGAGAGAGAGAGAGAGAGAGAGAGAGAGAGAGAGAGAGAGAGAGAGAGAGAGGAGAGAGAGAGAGAGAGAGGGAGGGAGAGAGAGAGAGAGAGAGAGAGAGAGAGAGAG
>OOFB01036962.1:0-10760 GCA_900323305.1 Trachyrincus murrayi
CACACACACACACACACACACACACACACACACACACACACACACACACACACACACACACACACACACACACACACACACACACACACATATCCACACTGACACTGGTGTGGTTTGCAATGAAAAAGCTCCATTAAACCATGACATTTACCAGGACACTGGGCATGCTTGTTTATTATTATTTATCCATGGTCTTGTGTTGAATTAGGGACAGCAAATTTCATTTCTATGTTTTCTATGTCTGTTGCATGTAAACTGCAATGCAACAACAAGGAGTGAACAAGCAAAAACATAATTATAGTTCTCAGAAGTGCTTCTTTCATTCCGTGTTTGAGACCGCTTGAGCTACTTGGACCACGAGACCGCTGCTACGTGGGTTGGGGTTTGCTCCTTGAACGTCGGGAAGATGTTCAAAGATCTTGGCCCTCGGGCAGAATCAGCCCGAAAACAATCGTTGACAAAGTGTGAAAAAGAGTTGTTGAAAGATGTTCTTGTATGCAGCATTGGCTCAATAGTTGTATTTACTGTAACTGCTACAGCAAGAATGTTTGCTGTTTCAAGTCCAACAAATGTGTCAGGTCTACGCCGTCCCTCTGGGTGGACACCACTATGTGATGTTCCTGCTCAACACCAGCATATAGTTAAACAACTGAACTGTTTCCTGACACAAAAACTAACTCTTTCAGGCAAACATGAGCACCTGCCCAACATAGTCCAACTGCCCATATGTGCCAGGGATGTGTGTGTGTGTGTGTGTGTGTGTGTGTGTGTGTGTGTGTGTGCGTGTGTGTCTGTGTGTGTGTGTGTGTGTGTGTGTGTGTGTGTGTGTGTGTATGCGGGTGAGTGTGTATGTGCGTGTGTGTGTGTGTGTGTGTGGATGTGCGTGTGTGTGGGTGTGCGTGTGTGTGTGCCTGCCTGCCTCAGCGTGACTCAGTCTCTCCTTTTAGACAAATGAGGACAGGCAAAGGGCAACCAGAGGTTTTTCTATAAGAAAAATAGCCACTTAGATTACGTAATAGAAAGCATCCCCCATTCCCTCTCTCTCTCTCCCTCTCTGTCTGATTCTCTCTTACAGCCTCTCTCCCTATTTCTCCCCCACTCTCTCTCACTCTCTTCCTCGATCTCTCGCTCTCTCTCTCTCCCATCTCTCTCTCTTCCTTTGACGCATATACTCATCCTAACTCAATCACGTACAAATGCAGCTATCTCCACACACACACGCACACACACACACACACGCACGCACGCGCACACACACACACACACACACACACACACACACACACACACACACACACACACACACACACACACACACACACACATGTATCTCATAAGTCCTTTCTACTTTCTGATTCACTAGAGGTGGAGTTCTTATTTGCTGACTGGACAATAAAGCAGGTGTGTCCATCTTTTTCCACTTCTGTCGATGTGCTCAGTGCGGTGGACTGTGTTCGATCCATTTTTGTGTGGTTGGTAAGTGTTTCTCCTTGGTTAAATTGTGGTCCTTCACACATCTAGCACGGCCCAGAGAACTGGACTGCCTTGAGCGTCAACACAAAATAATTTTCCTCGGAGGAACAAGTTAAGGCATTTGACTTTGATTTGATCAAACTCCATTTGGTCGAACTCGTATCAGGACAGTGTCTAGCTCACAGTTCAGCTCAGCCCAGCTCCTGCTTGTTTAATGTTACAATGCTAAAGCATCCTAAAACATCTCATATGTTTCCTGTCATAGTATATCCTGTCAATAAAGCATTGAAGGCTTTGAAAGAGATCAGCATCAGCCTAATAGCACAAGTATAAGCCCCTCATGGTTCTCCACTACAAAAGATGGATCTGAAACTGAGCAGTATACAGTACACACAGGACTGGGCTAAAACAATAGACACAGGCTGACTACCAACATAACTATATGCTTGATCCAACATGATGATGTGGATTGAAAATGTGCCAGGGCGCATATCACAGTGAGCTAATATCTTTGTCTGTAATTAGCGATAGCCCAACGATCGCCCACTGCCTGGATAAACCTGATTAGCATCGACGAGACTGTGAGCCACCCCTAATCCCCCGTACGGAGGGAGGGAGGGAGGGAGGGAGGGAGGGATGCCACTAGGGAGAGAGGAGAGAAAAAGCGGGAGAACTATACAGAAGCAATGAAAGGGGGATTAAGAACGAAGAGAGGCAGGTAGATGGTGTGGTGGGGGAAAGTGAGAGCGAAGAAAATAAATGAAGGTGAAATGAGTAGATGGCGGGAGGGGAGGGGAGGGGGGGAGGGGAGGGGCTGAATGGTTTAATGGAGTGATGTAAAAAGACAGAACGAGGGAGGGCAGAGAGAGAGAATGTAATAACAATGACACAGGAACAGCCTCACGGACAAAGAGAACAGGGGCCGAGAGAGAGAGAGAGAGAGAGAGAGAGAGAGAGAGTAAAATTGGACATCATTATTTCATAAATGATAAAGTAAAAGAATAAATATGATGCCACTAGATTTGCATGATCAGTAGAATGCATTAGCATCAGTAGAATGCATTAGCAGCAAAGCATTGTTTGTGAATGTTTGAGAAATAGAGGGGCATCATTGATGTCACCAAATAAGAACAGGCAGAGAGACTGAGAGTCCACACTCATGCGCGCACACACACACACACACACACACGCACGCACGCACGCACGCACACACACACACACACACACACACACACACACACACACACACACACACACACCTATTCTTATCGCGTGTGGAAACTACAGTATATGTATGCCTATGTATTTGGTTATACATTCTAAACAATTAGGAATTTATTGTTTTCTAGTGAAAAATGAATTTTTCATTTTAACAGTTGGACGGTTGTAATGACACTGTCTGCTTCATGGGGGGCGCTGTACATTTTTCCTGGACAAAAAAGACTTTGCCCTTTTTTTTAAACGAACCCGACAATCTCTTCCGGGTTCACGATGTTGTATGCGGTCGAAATGAATGTATGAACATATTGTTTTGGCATATTCCTACTCACAGGGAAATACTGTAAATATTTGTCATTTTCTGCTGTCAGTAAACTTTGTTGAATGCCTCGTGCATAAGCTCTATTATCGAATAAAGCTTTTCTTCGCGGTAGAAGTTTAGCTGTCAGTGTGTGTTAAAGATGTCTGCTGAAGAAGTGGACAAAACAACCACCACAGATGCTAGTGGTGGAGATGAAGAGGAGGAATGGCTCTACGGAGGTATCGATTGTCAAACCTTTCCAGCAACGCTGTTGTTGTTATTTCAACACGCATGTGCAGTTAAATGAAACGCTCAGTGCGACTTGATAGCTTGTCAATAACAACGTGTTGCGGTAGTGGCCCGCTAGCCGAGGAGCAGCTAGCCTGCTAGCTCCTCCTCGGCTAGCGCGCTGCGCGGCACTGGGTTTGTTTTGGCACTTCGGCAAACAACAGGTTTGTGATTATGTCAAAACGATATGAGGACTTTCGGATTACCATACGCGTTTCTAATATGGAATACAGCCCAACGGCCGTCTACCCCCATGTAATGTATATGGGTATACATACTGTGTTTACCAAGTAATTCAGGCTAACCAGCGTCGCGAGGTCTACCTGGAGGCGGTGCCATGCAGCCATGAGAAGTCATAGTCAGATCATAGTGAAGTCTGTCTGGTACACTTTAAATGTTACCTTATGGAGTATATACGTATTATGTGTTTTTACAATCGTGTGTCTTCTGAACATGTAATGCTGTGGGACGAGCTAGCTATAGGGGGGTGGGTGGTCTATTAATGTGGGAACACTGATCTATTTAACTACTACAGTGATTAACACCATTTCTTCCTTCTAGATGAAGGTGAAAGCAAGGACGAGGACGAAGAAGCCAAACTGAATGCCGCAGTAAGGTATCATAGAAGCGTCACACAAAGAATCAACACGGGCAGCACCATCCCCAAATCCTTGTAAAGGATGTTGTTTAGTCTCAAAGAATATAAAACACACGCATTGAATGTGTTGTTTTCCCCCAGTGTTGCCAGTGATGCTCCTCTCGCGACCGCAGAGGACGCCAGTGCCCCCGCTACAGGAAATGGAGTGGCCTCTGAGGTTTGTAGCTGGAACCAATACGTTTACAAAAATATATACATGTTAGGGCTGGGCAATACTTCTATATGATTGTTTACTGTCTTTGAATGGTATTGTATCGTCATGAAATGAAGATATTGACGTATGCCCAGTTTTATACTTTAAATGAATTATGATGAGAAGATATGCCCTTAAAATGATCAAATATGAGGTTTGAAACGTCAGTGAGAAAGGAAAACTAGTTTTAATTCGATACCATACTTTAAACTTCCATATACATCAATGTTATCACCCTCAGACTGTTTAGAATGGTATTTAGAGTTCATAAGCATATCGGGATATTTATCGATATCGTTTCAAATTCCCCATATTTGAAATTTCCCAAAAAAATACATTTTCCATATAGCCAAGCCCTAATACATATATTGTATTTCCCCATTTTCAGTTGATGGGTTTTGATGTTTTCTAAACTTGCGGTTTGATTGACTATGCTGTTGATCATAAATGTATAGTCATAACATGATTTAGGATTGTCAATGAGATGTGGAATCCCCACGCTGAGCCATAAGGACAGAAGTCAAGATGTACTTGACTTACGTAACGTTACATGGTTTCTTCCCTCCCTCCCTATCGCTCTCTCTCGCTCTCTCTCTCAGCGGACGGGTGAGGCAGCGGACGAGGACAGCGATAGCGACAGTGATGATGATGACGATGATGTACGCGTCACCATCGGAGACATCAAAACCGGGGCGCCACAGTACACGTGGGTTTCAAGACTCAATACCTTTTCTAATCATTGGACTTCTTTCCAAGGGCCTTTCACTGTTTGCTAAAAGGGCGATCCAATTTAGCATTATTCAGATCCATTTCTCTTTTATTTTTAAAAATGTGTTCAAAAGAAGTCCCATGAAATGGAGTCACTTTGTAATATCTGACATTGTTGATGTGTCATTATTAATTCCATCAGCTAACGTTAATAAAGTGTCGTCAGTGAAGTGTCTGTATTGCTGCCTGTCTAACGTTTGTCTCCTCACAGACCATACGGAGCACCGCCTGTCAACCTCAACATAAAGACCACGGGCTCCAGGCCATACGGACAAGGTAGAACTCTGTCTACTTGTTGTACTCAAGTCAGTAGGATTGAATGTGTTCTCATGTTGTGTTTATTGTGTGTTTTCCAGTGACCGCTAAGCTAAAGGGGGTGGACATGGAGGCTCCAGGCAACATAAACGGCGTCCCGGTGCTGGAGGTGGACGTGGAGTCTTTTGAGGAGAAGCCCTGGAGAAAGCCAGGTGTGTGTGTCTGTCATGACAACCCAACGTGAAACACAAACAGAAAATGTTGAGTCTTGTGACGAGGGTTGTGGCAAACGAATATCGCAATACTTGAATGTGTTTTGGACTCAATGTTTAAAAATAGATATATAATAATAATCGTGTGTGTGTGTGTGTGTTCGTTTGCGCGTGTGTTCGTTTGTGTGTGTGTGCGCGTGCGTAGGTGCGGACCTGTCGGACTATTTTAACTACGGCTTCAACGAGGACACATGGAAGTTGTACTGTGAGAAGCAGAAGAGGCTACGCATGGGCCTGGAGGTCTCCACGGTGGGCTCCACCACCAGCAAGATCACGGTGAGAAACTGGCACCGATGCGACCGAGGAAAAAATTACCTTCCATCGACATAAAAAATGGCCGCAGTCTTGAAGAGTAGGTAAAAATAGCGTTTATTCATTCCTGTCCAGGTTCAACAGGGCAGAACGGGGAACGATAAAGACATATCCAACCTGTCGGTCCACACTTCCAAGCCAGACTTCTCCTCTCCGGTCAACATGTACAAGCCCCCCCCGACCCAGGTCACAAGGTAACACTACTTCTTCATAACCAGCAGCACCCACAGTACAGCTAACACCCCCTAATCGTTACCCCTGAAAAGGGTGAGGAAACACTCGATGAGAATAGATGGAGACCCAGAAGGAGTGCGTAAGAGGGATCTGTCTGTCTCGGGATGGGTAGGTGTGTGTAATAGATGCTGGGTGGGCAGACATGCTGCAGAATAACGGCAAAAAGAGAATGGGGTATTTCACTGCAATGTTGTGGGTGCTACTCTGACCACTTCCTGAAGTCCCAGGAAGCAGGCTGATATGAAATAGCTGTTAATCTTATTACACAGAAGACTGGAGTACGTCCAACGCTAGGGCTGGGTATCGGCACTGATTTCCCAATTCGATTTTCGATTCACATGGTGCTGATTCTGATTCAATTCCAATTGAATTAGGGATATTTCAGTTACGATACCCACAGCTTAGATATGAAAGACATTCGCTGATAACTAAAACTGTGAAGTGTACAGGGAACCCTCTCACTTGGTGTAGGCTAGTACTAAAAAGGTTCATGTTTTACATTGAGAACAGAGCCCAAAGCATTAAATGAAATTACTTTATTCAATGACGCATTAACAAGTCCGTACTCTGAGCGTGTGTCCTAACCTAAATCTAATCGTTTTAACCCAGCCTTATCCAACAGACAGGTGTAATGTTAGACGTTTCATAAGCAGCGCCCATGAAGCGTTGCAAACGACTTCCAGCTTTTCCTGTTTTAGGGCTTTGTGTACATGGGTCCTATTTAACATGTTCTACGGTCCTGTGTATGTGTGTTTCATGTTCCTGTAAAGCATGTGTGTGAGTTTCTTGTTGTATGTGTGTGAGACTCTTGTCTAACTCTTGTTCCCCCCACCCCCAATGTTAGGATCTCCACCCCGCAGTGGACTGTCCCGCCTGTTCAGGACATGTCCTACTATACGTAAGTGGGCGTGGCCTCATCCTTGTGTTTTCTTCTCTGAAATGTCTTTGCCTTGGTCATTAGTGACTTGTGTCTCCATGTTGTATATTGATAGTGAGAGATTAGAGACATGACATAATTGTGACTATGCTGGAGAGCCCTGCCTGCACCATTACACTGACGGTGTTTGCGGTGGGACACGGATGTGAAGGTAATGTGTGTAATCACGCGTCCGTCACACCGCCACTAACCCAAGCCTTAGCCTGGGCCGCAACGCCCGTCAATACACTTCATTGATTATTCTCTGTGCTGACAATCAAAGGAAACGGGAAGGCAAGCTTCTGATTGGTCACCAGGCCTGAGAGAGAGAGAGAGAGAGAGAGAGAGAGAGAGAGAGAGAGAGAGAGAGAGAGAGAGAGAGAGAGAGAGAGAGAGAGAGAGAGACATATATATTACCTTGTATGGTTTCTTGTTTGTTTTAACCATTTCCAGGAAAACGAGCGGGACAATAGATGTGATTGGTGGACAGACGGCCACCATCAGCAGGGTGGAAGGCCGGCGCAGACACAACCTGGAAGGGAACAATATCCAGGTACACATAATATATATATATATAAATATACATTGAGTTGTGTATTTTCAGTTCTCGTAATGATGCTGTAAGACGACACCATTCACATGGTGTGGTTCCGTAACACTGTCTACCTCACTACTTTAAAAGTACATTTTCTGAGCAGATGACAAAATGATATTCCTGGACTAGAAACAGATTTTTTTTTGTCCGATGTCTGCATTACCATTTTGAAGAATGTAGCGGCCTTTTCGTCTCTGTCAAGCAAACCATGCTACATTTTGTCTTTTTCATTTTCCTGAACTTAAACATTTAGGAGCCATATTTAGTGTTATTGTAGTTTAATTTCCATTGCAGTTTCTATTTTTCTCACAAGGGGGGGTTAGTACACATTTGGGTTTCAAGTCACAGGTGTGTTGGTTGGGAAGAGCACACAGTTTTTTCGAATGCTGCAGTTTTTCGTTGTAAGAAAACGTATTATATTTATATGGATTCAATTCATTCGTTTGTTTTGTACATGAAAAGTATAATCGTGAATGACATTGCAAAATAAAGCCAATAAGCTGAGGCAGCGTGTCTGTTTATATTCTCAGCCACACACAGACGTGATGGAAACCCACTACACATAATATTTCAGAAACATTTAGTGTTCCATTTCGTGTAGGAGGGTGAAGTCATTAAATATGAGGAGCCGGGCTGTGTAGTCTGACACTGTGTAGTCTGACGCTGTGTAGTCTGACGCTGCGCTTTCCTGCCGCAGGTGATCTCAGAGCACTCTTCCTCGGAGGCTGACTCGGCTCCGGCAAAGATGCCTCCCTTCTTCCCCCCGGGACCGCTGCCCCCCAACATGCCCCCGCCCCCCTTCCTCGCCCCGCCTCCCAACGTCAGCACCGCTCCCCCGCTCATACCCCCGCCGAGTGAGTACACACGACCGCTGGAGTGCCACGGGTCAGCCATTGAATCTGCTTTTTTATGCGGCCATTCTCATGCAAATCATCGTCCTTTAAAATCTCTTTTTAAAGTATTCCATTATTGTAGTCTTTATTTATAACAATCTTTATTTCATCTTATGCCTCTCTCTCGCTCTCTCTCTCTCTCTCTCTCCTTCTCTCTCTCTCTCTCCTCTTTCTCCCCTTCTCTCTCTCTCCTTCTCTCTCTCTCTCCTTTCTCTTTCTCTCTCTCTTTCTCCTTCTCTCTCTCTCTCTCTCTTTCTCTCTCTCTCGCTCTCTCTCTCCTTTCTCTCTCTCTCTCTCTCGCTCTCTCTCTCCTTTCTCTTTCTCTCTCTCTCTCTCTCTCGCTCTCGCTCTCGCTCTCTCTCCTTTCTCTTTCTCTCTCTCTCGCTCTCGCTCTCTCTCTCTCTCTCCTTTCTCTTTCTCTTTCTCTCTCTCTCCTCGCTCTCTCTCTTTCTCTCTCTCCTTCTCTCTCTCTCTCTCTCTCTCTCCTTCTCTCTTTCTCTCTCTCTCTCGCTCTCTCTCGCGCTCTCTCTCTCTCTCAGGGATGCCCATCACTGTACCTCCCCCTGGATTCCCACCCCCACCCAGTGGCCCTCCTCCTTCCCTCATGCCCACTATGGATAGGTACAGGCATATGCACGCATCCATGTGTGAAAAGTCAAATGATATACAAAAACTAAAATAAGTCTTCCTATGGCCATTTTCCGAGATACCGACACGGTTCCCACGTGTAATGATGCGTGCTTGTGTGTGTTGCAGCCACGCTGGAGGTTATGACGGACGCTCTGTCCCGCCATACCCCTTCCCTCAAGGTAGGTGGCGCTAAATGACCCAACAACAGTCCCCCCCATTCTGAATAATACAAGCTGTTTTCAATTCAATGAATGAATCCCTGTGGTGTAGTGGTGGTTCCCAGGCACATAGGATATTATTTTGAAAAATGTCACATACATCATGACTAGGATATGTCATTAGCAATTTCCACACGGTACATTGTCAAAAAAGAATATCTAAAATATGTATTGAAATGAACTTGCATTACATTTTTCACTGGCGTTGCTGTAACCTATGTCAGGAATATGTGTTGAATCCCAACTCGTTTCCCAGCACACTTAGGCGTGCCTCAAGGCACAGTTTGGAAACCACCGGTGTAGGGATCCAACCAGGGACGGACTGGGACAAAAATATGGCCCACGACTTTTTGACCCAAATAAAAATAAAACTATTTTCATTTTGGTAATACAAATCCATGATCAGTCTTGTTGGTCAGCCATGTGTTGCTCTAGAGTCATGAGGCAAGACTATCATTGCACTTTGCTGCTGCTGTGCAAATGATACTTTTTGCATGCAATTCAAAGACTGGTTAAGTATTGCCAGATTCGTACCCCCACTAACAGTGCGTTTCATTTTAGTATTTTTTTTTTTTACACACACACAGGTGCGTACCCTCCACCCATGCCAGGTGGTGTGGCTCCATCTTGGCCTCCCATGATGGACAACTCCAAGCAGTGGGACTACTACCCTCGTAGGGAGGAGAAGAGGGACAAGGAGCGGGAGAGGCCCCGAGAGAGGCCCCATGAGCGGGAGAGAGAGAGGGAGCACAGCCCGTCAGCCATGAGCTATACCAGGTATACCGGGGACATGGATAGATACAGCGTGATTTCCGTGAAGAGATTGCAGAAAAGTTGGACCATTGCTGTCATTGGTCCGGGGTTGGCTTTCTCCATTGGTCCGATTCGGGGAATAATTAAGCCAATGTATGAAGCCAATGTATTCGCCTGTATGAAGCGGTGCTCTCTCGCTGTGTATTAGAAAGTAGTGTCGTAGCCTGTAAGTCGTCTCTAAGGTATTCCCAACCGGTCCGTGACGTCGTATCTAATACACCGTCTTGTACGGCGACCAATCTCCCCCGCAGCGACGAGGAGCGCTTCCGTTTCCGCGAGTACCCGGAGCGTGGCTACGGGGAGCGGCACCGCGAGCGCTCCAGCCGAGAGAAGGAGGATCGGCACAGAGAAAGGAGACACCGGGAGAAGGAGGAGGGACGCCACAAGTCTTCACGCAGGTCTGTATACAGACGCCACCGCGCGCACAACACAACACAACACAAGCAGTGGCCACTGGCCATCAGAAGACTTGAGGCTCAGAACCCGGGAACACACTCGCCGAGCCTTCCTCGTGTTCCTGTTTGTTGCCACGACATATCTTGTCCAATTTGAATCTATTTCAATCACTATCTTTTTTTCTGTCTCTCCCTCTCTACGTACATTTCCCATCTCTCTCGACCACCTCCTCTCTCTCTCTCTCTCTCTCTCTCTACATGTCCTATCTCTCTCGACCACCTCCTCCTCAGCAGCAGCAGCCGGAGGCGGCACGACAGCGAGGAGGGC
>OOFB01036966.1:0-13941 GCA_900323305.1 Trachyrincus murrayi
GTTGTACACAAGGACGCATAACATTGTGTTTTATAATGCGCACACACACAGCAGTTCAAGGCATCGCAAATCTCCCTGGATCTTCTGTGTCTTAATACCCGACACGCCAAACTACAGTTTATTAATTGACAGGTTGTGTGTGTGTGTGTGTGTGTGTGTGTGTGTGTGTGAGTGGGTGTGTGTGCCTCAGCCTGACTCTGTGTCTGTGTGTGTGTGTGTGTGTGTGTGTGTGTGTGTGTGTGTGTGTGAGTGGGTGTGTGCGCCTCAGCCTGAGTCTGTGTATGTGTGTGTGTGTGTGTGAGTGGGTGTGTGTGCCTCAGCCTGAGTCTGTGTGTGTGTGTGTGTGTGTGTGTGTGTGTGTGTGTGTGTTGCGCATGCTGATAATATCTCTTATCAAGCCTTCCTTGTTGCGTATTGTCTCCTTCTCATTGTGTTAAAGTTAAACAACCCAGCCCGTCTTCAGGGCCCTGACAGTTTGTGACATGAATAAATAAAGAACACATTCTTCTACGCGCACACATCCCAGATGTGGATATTTAATTGTTCTCCTCAAACAGAATTATTTCAGTTTTGCTGTAGCCACACTCCCAGTGCTCATTACTATTGCATTGGGCACCGGCTACTTTTATCAGGACTACTTTCCATTACTTACAAACTGGAAACAATTGAAGGAGGGGGGGGGGGGCTGTATTACAGGACTGGGAGACACCATTAAAAACCAGAAGTCTGAATTATGAATGGGAATGTCGTTTGGCATGCTGAAGAACCCCCCCACACACACACACACACACACACACATACCTCTGTATGTGGAGAGTGTATTAAAAGAGGCCTATTTTCCCCTCCTTCGTTTGTTAAGATGAAGGTAAGGGAACAGAACTAGGACATGAGGCATGAGGCATTCGTGAATTGACTCACTTGTAGCCGTGAGACATTAGTCGTAGAGGAGCGCTTATGAAACGGGAATGAATGATTTTTTTTTTAACAGGATTCTTTTTAACCGGAGACAGTCTCGCTTCAGGGGAGGGGTGTGCAAAGACAGCTGGAACAAGGCTGGAGAAGGATGGAATTGTGTAGCCATGTATTCAGAGAAATGGTGCCCCCCCCCCCAAGATAATATCCACCACATTGGCTAAGCTCTAGTCTCACAAATCAGACTTTAGATTACTAATCTGAAGTCTGACGGCAGACGAGCTCCGGGTGAACGGGACATTTCTCTCTCTTTCTTCCCTTCCAATTTGTTCCGACCAATCATGTTGCTGGAGGCGGGGATCTGTAAGCGCGTAATTGGCTATTAACAGGGAACACAAACTCGGCCAAGGTCAAAAAGTGTCGGTAAAGGTTTCAAATCAACACCGTGTTGACTGGCCACTGTAGAAATCCACTTATTAAAATTCCCTTCTGAAAGCTTCGTCTACTTGCACGAATGAGTTTCTCTTCGGTAGAATATCTCGAAACATGAAACAAGGCGTAACTCCGCCCTTTTAGTTGTTGGTTCCCGGCCCAGGCTCTGTGCTGCCCCCCCCCCCCCCCACAATTTCTCCTGTAGACTCCCAAGCTAGCATCCACAACAATGTCAGGCCCTTTTTTTTTCCTCCCAAGAAGTCCTTCGATTTATATCTCCCCTTTAAAGATACCCCCCCCCGGGCCTACGCTTGAGCCAACTACAAGTGTGTGTTTGTTCAGATTTACATCACTGTTGGAGTGCTGGGTATACGCCTCTGATCTCATCCATCAAAAGGCCAGGGATTCAGTAGAGCAGGGCATGTAGACCTACAGAAGACACTAACTACAAGTCCGCCCTTCTTTTATTTATTTTTCTTTTTTTACAGTATTTGATATTCCCGAGACAGAATCTGTGTTGGGAGATGAAGCCCCATCGACAGTAATTATAGCATGCGTGCGATCGTTCCCTCGGGTGAGTTAACGGTAAACATTGTTTTTCTTTATAGATCATACCAGCCTGTTCTATTGATGTTCCGCTGATATCGAATATAAAGTCGCGTCGGGAACTGTGAGTCAATACTAGTGAGATAATATGACAGGCATTGTTTAGGGAAACAATATGTTCACATTCAATAGCAGGTTTAATAAACAGGAGAGCTTACTACAGCTCCAAGACATGATCTTGATCTTACAAATGAGACACACTGCTTCTGTCCATTGTGTGTGTGTGTATGGCATTGAATTTCAAGGCAATGACAAGGCAAGGCATAATATCAGCACTAACAGAAGCTACTGCTACTATTATTAGTACTAATAATATAACTATAATAAAATGATATACAGGCCTACTACTACTACTAATTCTAATAATAATTCTAATAATCATCGTCATCATCATCATCACCACCATAATAATAATAACAAAATCAACAATGATACGATAATAATGACGTCCATTTTCATTGACATTCACTCCGCTGACATTTTTCATTGCATTCTTCAGGATCTACGAAAGCTTTTTGCCTGGCCTCTGGGGTCAACATTCAACAATACCAATCGCTGTATCCTTGCGTCCAACAATATTACAGGAAAGAGATAGAAACAGACATGGCCCGAGATATAAATATAAATGTACTGCCTCGTGTACTACGTTGTTACTGAAGGAGTCATGACCGGAGTGTGTGCAAACCAATGGACCATGGAGTGCAAAGAAAAGCTTATCCTTGCTGCTGTAGACACTAGTAGGGTAGGATAATATGAAGCCTGCATCTAGTATTGAGACGTTGATGAATGTCTATGCTAATATGTGTGTAAGTGTACGTATAGTCTTCAGGTCATTCTTAAGGTATTGTTGTGAATAGGAAACGCAGTGCAACATCTCAACAAACAAAAACACAATGAAGCTGCCACTTCAAGGTCCAAGGTTGTGAGGATTTCAACAAAGCCCAGATGATCCTGTGATGTGATTTAGGCGTTCAGAGATGCAACTCATGTAAAGCACCGTGGCTGGATTCAAGTTTTGTAAATGTAAGTTTTCCATAATTATAAGCCATCTATAATCGAACAAGACATGTACAAGACACTCTTCAAGCTGTTCATGTTTGATAATATGAACATTGTTTAATTTGTTTAAAACAAACATCCCAGAAATACTATAGGCCTAATACTATGTGTCGACCCTGCCACATGCCACTACAGGGCTCCTCCGAACACCAGGACACAGGTAGTTTATTGCAGGGTTTGAGAACGGTTTTACAGCAGAGCAGGTGGTAAGTGCTGACATGTCAGCACTCCTCCTGAGTGTGTGTGTGGTGATGGCTGGTTTTAACCTGTGTGCCTTGATTACTCAATGCACCACAGTTGTGCAGACTCACTCTTACTAATACTAGGAATACGTTTAAATGGATTTAAAAGGATCGATTTTCCTGTCAGTCCTGTCCTTGGAGCTCAAATTCATGTTTTGTTTTTGCTGTTTTAATTTAAATAGATCAATAATGTTAACCTAATTTGTATCCATCTTACAGCGTACAGACCAAATGCAACACAACTTGGAGGCCCGACTTCATTCACCTTTTGAGAACTGGGGAGACAGAAACAAATGAGTCCGATACCTTTGGACTACCCAGTAGGCTACTAGGCAAACATTAGCATGGCATCGAAAGTCATTGAGCATACCACACCGTACACACCGTGTCATGGGCACAACTCTGTTCTTCACACATTCTCAGCAAAACTAACCTAGGGCTAGGTTTGCTCGACGGCCTGACGGCGCCTATCCTATCAGAGCCCCAGAGGTTAGCATGAAAGGAGCTAGCTAATGTAGCCGCAAGCTCACACATACGCGGTGCGTCAGTCAGAGCTCCGTCGGTGTGTCGCTGAGAGACGGAAAGCGGATGAAGCGAACATGACTGCGCACTCAGTGATATGGGAGCTTTTAATTACCGTGCGACATCTTGATTGTGGGAGGAGAAAGGGTCCCTGGGAACCCTGGGAGTCTGAAAAAGGGAGGGGGGGGGGGGGGGGGGAAGGGGGGGGGGGGGGGGGGGTGGAAATGATGTTTAATCAATTGGCAAAAACAGTGGCCCTCAACTAAAATAGACCGGAGGGTGTGTTTGTATTGTGAATTTGTGCCGTTTGTATTCATATTATGCCTAAGTTATCGGCCTATTGCAGACTATTTTCTTTTAACTTTTTTAGCTATTTCTTTTTCATGGGCAGAGTTTAATTTTCAAGCTTGATGCCTAACCCTACTCCTCCATAATGACCTGTACCTGTAGGCCTACCTGTAAGTCGCTTTGGATAAAAGCATCTGCCAAATGACTAAATGTAATGGTAAAATAGTCACTAAAAGCAAGGACGCCTTATTGAACTTCGGCATTATACAGCATCGCTTTGATTTTTTAAAGCAGAATAATGAGAGCGATTTGCAGCGGTAAAGGACATAGCAATACTAAAGCATCGGCCACGCCCTATCTCCTAGACCTGCTGGGGAAACACGTCGCTGGAAGAAGTGACACACCGCCACCTGTTCTCATTTCATCCGGCCCGCTCTCACCGGGCCTCTTGGATCGCCGTCGAAGGGCAGACTCCCAGGCACTCCCCTGAGTTGAATGGATGCAAAACTCACACTCTCCCAACACTCGTCATCCGCTTCCTGACTCCAGCCACCTGTTCAGGAGCACCCCGCCCCCCCAAGCCCCCTCCTCCACCCCCTCACCTCCTCTACCGTCTCCCCGGTAGAGGAGGGAGGACGTGAGAGAGCACATTGTTGATGTGGCAGAGGGGGCTGAAAAGAGTAAGAAAGGGTATTATGTTACCCGGTGGCCGTTATGTACCAGATGTCTGGCTTCATACTTTCTTTATTAAGCTACTCTTACGTAGCCGCCTGCATGCATACATTTCTGTCTGAAATTGGATACACACATCGTATACACACACCATTTGATCGTATTTAAAATTCTGTGACTTAAGTGCTATGCCAATAAGAGTACTCAGTAGTCGGCCACCCTGAAACACGCCTCTGGCTGAGTAACTTCATTAAGACTACCCAGTAGGCTAAAACATGTCTCTTTTAAGACTCGATAAGTATGCTTAGTACCAACTGGAAACCTGGATCCCTTCCCAACAGTTAGTTTGGTGGAGACGTAACCAAGGATACACTATTCGACAACTAAACGAAGCCTCAGAAACCTCGGAGCAGATGGATATACACCCTAACCTCTCAACGATCACCATAGATGTCATGTCGGCCGGGCACTGCTTGGTTTTGGTTCGTGATGAAGATGAAGGCCATCCCGGCTCTAACAAGGCTAATTGAGGTTGAGGGACAACTAATGCATGATAAATGGGGCAAGGAGATGGTCCCAGTGGTGCGCGGCACTGCTGGCATGAGATCACAAGCATTAATAGAGCCAGAAACTTTCTGCTGGGAGTCTGAGAGACATCTGTTACCAGCGGGGTAACCTGGAGCTCCGTCATTACCAGCTAGACCCACCAATGTTTTCCTGGCATGTCAATTTGAAGCGATATATATGTTTGCTGGGTAATTCAAGCTGTCTCCATCATCCCTGTTTGTAGGTGACAAATGAGTGCGCCACGCAGTGCACCAGATGGCAGGGCCGCATCATCAATCTGAGACGGCAAGACGTGTGATGGATGGATTCTCCCGCATAAACAGTTTCCGACCAAGAAGCACACTGGGAGGAAATTTGCTCACAAATGAGCGCTTTGGTGTGGATATTATGCACTTAAAGAAATGCAAACAGCATCTCTTGATTATATTTGATGTCATTTCACATTCATATATCGACAGCGATTCGTCTATTAGTGTTAGTGCATTTCAGTGTGCCGAAATGACATGTCGAGCTGTGAGTAAAAGGGAATATATTACTAGTGTTCACACTGTGTGCTGAACCAGCAATATAGTGACATTCCCCTTTTTAAAAAGTCGAATGCCTTTACCATGAAGGAATGAGTAGAGCATCCTGGGTTACAGCCATTCAGAGGTGAACAGAACCCTGAGTATTACAGCAAAGTTTGCACTTAAAATTAGGTAGTCACATCATTCCAAGTTACACTTTCTCAGGAAAAAAATAAAAATAAAAAACTTCCCAAAAACAAACAAAACGAAAAAACAAGACAAAGAAAGGGGAAGGCAGAGATAAGGTCTTTCATGATGGAGGCATCTCCATATGACATGTGACCACCAGTGTGCACCATGAATAAATCATCGCTCGCCGGGGCAGAGGGGAGTAAACAGTTGTGTATCTTCACCTCAGATGCCTGCAGAGGCCTGTCAGACACCGCCGTTAACAAGGCCTACCTCCTCATCACCATGCAACCCATGTTCCAGCAGATCCAAGTCCAAACTTGACACCCTTACCCCCCACCCCCATCTATAACACAAGAACTCATTCTGTGCTCCTCCAGTCGACTCAAATTGGAAGCACAGAAGGGGAAAAGAGTAGCATTGTCGGTAATCCCAGTCCATGAGGCCGTTCTCTGGGCCAGCTGTGCTGACTCCGAAAAGATACAGTAAAGAGCACGCTGACAGAAGCCATTACTTTCTACACACGGCGCAGTGCTAATCAATAAAAACACCCGCCCACCAACTGATCAATTGTCATAATGATAGCACGGAAAGGCGCATTTTCAGAGTAAAGTAAACCTTTCAAAGATTCCGTCTGGACATACATAAGAGCTTGGTCATTCCTCCATCGATCAACGTCCATATGAATCAATTTCACTTGCTGATCTCCACGGGGAACATCTCTGTTGCCAAGCTACGGTGCCGTGCTTAGCATCAGATTCCTTGGGATTCCCCAAAGAGGAGGATCTGTAGAACAGGTTAAATATAAGAGGTTTGCCCATTCACTCTTAGATTAAGGGATGGGCTCTACCCAAAACACTACACTTTAGAGAGGCCAATTTCCTAATGAACAATAAATAAGGAGTGTCTCGTGCTAAACCTTGCCTTTACTGTGAGTATCGAATCAAATGAGAAGATGCCATTTGGTGGACGCTTCTATCCTAAGCATCTTACAATTCCACTAGTCCTCCACATACATTATCAGAATACACTGGGAAATAAAACTGGAAACATGTGAAGAAAATGTTTCAGAATATAGTTTATTTATAATTTATAATTGGCAGATACAAAAACTTTTTGAACTGTATCCAAAATGTGCAATAAATCACGGTTGATTTTTGTTTTTCAAACGAAAAAAAAATACAAAAAGACAATCTATTTTGGGAAATTAAACTGTGGACAACAAATGTAAACTGGAGTGAGCGGTTTATACAGAGGAACTAATAACTATTGATGGCATTTTAGCGTTTTCAACCATTTTTTATAAAGTTCACAAATCTGCCTTGCTCTCCCAAAATGATACCCAAAGTCATGTGTGAGTGTGTGAGTGTCTAGTGTACATAGATCCAAATGGTGACATTCTGTTTCCCCATTGTTAAATACAAGAAAGGCAATCATATCTGAAAGCAGCACAAATGTGTATAACACATTGAAATGAAATAACGTTTCTAAAAATTGTACCAAGACGATCATGAGAGGACAAACCATGAATGTAAAACAAAAAAAAACGGTGGAGGGTGGGGTCAACGAAACATTAGCAGTAAACAAATACCTTCATTGCAGAGATGTTCAAACAATACCAGAGCTTGTTAAGTGCTAACAGCTATACATTGTGGACTGAAAATGCTTCTGCAGTTTCAACAAGCGTCCATCTCCAAAGTCACACACCGAAGGCAATAATGCTTAAAAAGATAATAAACCGACCTAATCCCAGGCAATTTAAATACTTTGAAAATCACAGCAGACACCCCTATCTTGTACTCAACGGATTCTAGCTTGTTAGAATCATCCGACACATTGGGAATTAAAACTGGACATACAATTAAAAGTACACCGTGTTAAAAATAAAAAAAAAGACCAACAAATTCACTTTCACATTTTTAACTGTTTAAAAAAAAAAAAAAATGAATGCAAGTGTCTCTTTAACTTTCGGTCAACATTCTTGCTATGATGAGGCTGAATGAACAGCCTAGGAACTAACAGAGGCCGGGCGGCTAGGGTACAACGCTGGTGCTTCACACTTTGTTTCCCAATGATATGAAGGAGGAAAATAAAATGACGTCGGTTGATTGATAATTCTACCTAAATAGTCCTATGATCACATAACAGCGAGTGTGCACTTCAGTCCAGAGGTTTTGGCTGTTGTAACTTTAATATTAACGATAACTTCTGTGGGACAACTCAGGAGAGGCGAGGGTCCAAGTGTTGTTTTTTATAGTTTTTTTTTAAAAAGGCCAAGATTCAAGTGCAAAAGTCTCAATGTAGTTTTACTGGTGCTGCACGCCATCAGCAATTGGCCTCCAGGAAGATAATAGATACCGCAACCAAACATACATCGCCAAATCCTTTTTATATGAAGCCCCACAAACCCCTATCACACACACCTCCAGATGGCCAAAAAAGACAAAAAAAAAATTAAGTTCTTGTACACAGAATGTCCAGCTCATTAATGTAAAATAATATTCCTTTACACAGCCAACAAACACACACCTAGATCCTTCATTCCTATACATTTCAAAGCCGTAAAACGCTTAAGTCTTTTAACATGCGACACCGTTCAATGTTCCCCGTCTAAAATGATGCTGTGCTAACTTCACCGTGACTTTGTTTGGACATTGTCTGCTCCCTCTAAAACTAGAACTACGCACTAAGAAAACATAACAAAGTTGTCTGAAAGACATTACCAAATACTTTTCAAGGACACCCATGTCAAAGATTGAGCAAAGATGCTCAAATGTAGTGTGACACTTTCTTTTTCCCTGTCAAAATATCCATATAAAGCACTTGAGTAGCATACTGTGTGCTTGTCCCTTTGTTCTGAATATACAGCCCAGCAGAGAAAAATATGTGGTGGAGTAGTGGAGCCCTGTGGGAACCGAGACGACGCCAGTAACAGACACCTATCACAAACACATTTCAACGCCCTTGAAAAAAAAAAAAAAAAAAAGTGAAATACAATGACAATTTTATGACGCTGACTGGAGTTTCGTCATGTCCCTAAAACAAAAAGGCATGGCCTGGCTTTTTTTTTCTCGCAAAAACACCTCAATACCTAGGCTCACAACAGCTAGGCTTCTGTGATGTGGAGCTAGCTGGCTGGTCGATATTAGCATCACCGGGGGGGGCAAGAAAGAGACAACCCTACATGGGGACGAGGTCAACTGGCTAGAGGTACTGGATTGGGTAGACGTCATCTGCGGGCCAACTATGGTGCGAATGCTATTGTGTGTGTGTGAATATGAAACGTCCTTCTGAACCCTCGCGACATGACACAGTCTGTCATTTAAAGTCGGTGTACAAGTGCGCGTTCTTGACAATCTTGAGCCGTTTACATGCAAGTACGAGCGTCACAGACCATGAAAAAAAGGCTTTCGAGGCCTGAGCTGTGGTGCAGCGTTCGCAACATTCCTAATGCCGAAACGTTAAGCTTGTCTCGTCTTTAACTTACTAATTTGAATTTCATTTTCAAAAAGGTTTATACATCAAGTATCATCGCCTGTACTCCCAAGAGCACAAGTGTAAAACAACAACAAACAGCATCACGTATCTAGTACCTTTTCTACCCTATGCTTTAAACGTTATGGCTACATGCAGCCATACAACTTAACTCCCAGTTGTTGTTGTTTTTTGCCAAAAACTAAAATATTGATTAAACCCCCTCACAGACTGGTAGATTGTGGCCATCTCAGCAATTCAATGAAACTGTCAGAGAAAAATTATGTGAAAGCCCTTTTCATTAAGAAATGAAAAAGGTCTCTAGGTCTGATGGTCGCTCTTATTGACCGCCCAACAGCAGCCGGTCATGAAAATATTAAGTTTGTGTTTCATTCATCCTGTGTATCTGTAAATAATTATAAATTTGCACTTCTGGTTAGATGTCAAGTGCATTTCATTGGCTTTGTACCTGTACTCCGCATGATGACAAAGTTGAATCTAATCGAATTATGTATCCTAATAAACTTGCATGGTACCATACAGTTGGTACATTCCTTGTCACTCAGATTATTATTAGTATACATTATAATCTGGCACCCAATTGAAATGGTAACACTAGTTATTAGTAACTAGATAGAGACAGAAACAATTAAAGACATGCATGGGCTAAATGCTGATGATCAAAGCGTTAAGGGATTAAGCAATAAAATACAATGCTGTAAATTGGACTGTTACACTGGACTATGACAGCCATAAATGGCTTAAGAGTCCACAAAATGTAATGGCTTTTGGAGTGTGAATTTCCCATGCAAATGTCCAGTTACCTCAAAAAGGAGCTTTTTTTATTTTTTTATTAAAGATCATCTTTGGCTATTGAAGCACTTAAATGCCCTTCTTGTGAGGTGAGCAGATTATTTTACGATGGCTTCACATAGGACAAGTATCGTTCAACAATTAGCCCAGAACGAACGGTTTAAAGTGATGATATGGACAACGATATGAATCACACAATATCCTCATCAAGTGCCAATGATCACAATCACAGTCTGCGGGGGGGGGGGGGCTTAAGAGATCAAAACATCTCACTGTAACGTAGGGATCCAAATTGTGGCTTCCCCTTTAGTATAGTGTTTCAGAATATTTATCATGCCACAAGTTAAAATTTGTATGTTAAATTTCAGAAGTCATTATAATTCCAACTAACCTAGAGTGTTTTTTTTCTTTTGACATGTTATCGTGCTCTATGTGGACCAATAGTGTTACAAGTTCCGTCATCAAAACACGTGTTTTACGTATGCATCTATGATAAATGTAATGTATGCCTCAACCACATTCCTGCTGCTCATCCGCTGTGGATGGTCTCTCTACAGGCCTCTCTATAAAGCAACGCCACTGACTGCCGGCCAATCCATGAAGAAAACCCAAGTGGTAACAGCGGAATGGAGGACCGGACATTGACAAAGTCACCCGGAGACAAATCAAGGGCAATTGAAAACTCAACTTCCCCAAAACTATGGTCGTCTGTAGTGTAAACCTTGTTTAAATCTCTTAACTGAAACCAAAAAGTGCAAATTGCTACCACAACCCTGTCCTCAGTAGTGCTTCTCCTGCAGGTAATCTTTCATCTTGTTGGGTAAAGGCAGTTTCTGAATCAGGTCTATCCTAGTGTACTGTCTGATGACGAAGCGACACAGATACTGCAGCGAGCGCACTTGCATAAATCTAGACACAGGGTTGGTCAGTCTGACGGGGTAAGTGGCAGACCCTGGTAGGCGTGACCTGGAATAGCAAAATGCTCCGTTCTCAGAGTCCTTGATGGAGTGTTCGATCAGGTCCACGATGGACGTGTGGCCCTCCACGTCCGGCTGCTCGTAGAAGCTGAAGCGGCCGTTGGAGTGTTCTATGCGGGTGTGGAGGGTTTTGCCCTGCGAGCGGAAGCTCAGACTGAGCAGGTACCGGTCGTCCGAGCTATCCCGCACCAGGAAAGAGCCGTCCATCAGGTTGACCAGCTTTTCCTCTGCTTCCCAGCGGGTGATGGGACCCCAGTACCAGCCCTGCCTCGCCAGCTTCTTCAGCTCCTCCGTTAGACTGGTCACTACCATAGGCCCGCTGCTTTGGACCGACTCATATACCCGACTGACGCCGGGGGCGGAGTTGGGGTCAAAGTTGAGGTGGTGTCTTACCCTCTCAGCTACCCGACTGTCCGTCGAGCTGAACCCCGAAAAAGTCCTTGGGAGCTCCCTGTGGCTGAGCGGAGAGAGGGGCAGTGGGATCTCCACAACTGAGCTCTCCAGCATCACACAGGCAGAGCCAACGAGAAGGCCGTTAACAGCGGGCTCCATGAAGAGCTCCGGAGGCATGCTACCGACCAGGTCGTGTTCCTCCTGGCCGTGGTCTGTTGGAAGGGGCCCATCCTCCGCCTCGGTTACCACCTCCATGGGAGAGGAATTGTCCAGGCAAAACGAGTGAGGCCCCTCAGGGTACATTCCCTCATCTAAAGGCAAAGTGTACTGGATGTAGTCCTGAGGCATAAGCCCCAGCACCACAGGCACATCATGTTCATCAATATTCAGGTGAAGCTCTCCATTTTGTGCCTGCTGGAGACTCGTGAAAGACTCCGCTGGGTCTTGAAAGAGGCCTTCCATCTGAAAGTCGTGGAACTCCTTCCGGACGCCGTTGAGGCTGGGACTCGGGCTCGGTGAGTGGACCATGGCTTTCACCTTCACCTCCATCTTGATGCACGCCTCGTCGGTGTTGACAGACCTGAGGGGCCACGGCGAGGGACTGTAGTGGTGGCTCCGCAGCGAGGAGGACCTGAGGGGCCGCTGGGCTTTCACCTCGTTAAAACTGATGGGCACAGAGGCAGACGAGAAGGTGTCGTCGTCCTCCACGGAGCCCGTGGCCGACGAGCCTCCCTTTACCTTCGCCTTCTGCTTGGTGGACAGCCTCCTCTTCAGTGAGCCCATCAGACTCTCGCTCTTGGCGCGACCCTTATTCGGACCCCCCTTGTCCTCCTCGTTACCAAGATCACAGCCGGCGAGGTCTTTGGTGTAGCAGCCCCCAAAGAGTGACTCTTCCTTAGAAAAGTCGGCGGTCAGGGAGGGCTGCTGGAGCATGACAAAGTCACCCTCCTCCTTGCCCTTTATGTTTAGGGACTTTCGAATGGTCTTGAGGCTTATCTTCTTCATTCTGGCAGGCCCTCTTGAGTGGGAGCATGGGATGGGATGGCTCTCCGGGTATCCTGATGAAGGTGCTATCCACAGTGTCCTCCCATCAGGCCACACAGAACTAGTCATGCATGTAATAGAGTGGCCAAACCCTACAGGCAAAAAAACACAAATCATCCAGGGCAGGAGCAGGTGATTGAATGGCATGATAAATATTCTAAAATACTTGAGCATGTCAACAGACCAAAACAGTATACGATTAACACTGGTGATACCACCCACATTATGACATTGACTACATTTGTTGTAATCTCGGTTCCAGCGGGCCTACTATGTTATAGCAGAACTTCTGGGGGGAGACGGCACGGAGGCTGGGCAGGAAACCAACAACTGCAAGGGGTGGAGTAACGCCGTGTTTCATGTTTCGTTTCTACCGAAGAAAACTCATTTGCGGGAGTGGATGACGCTTCCAGAAGGGGATTTTAATAAGTGTATTTCTACAGTGGCCAGTCTACACAGTGTTGATTTGAAACCTTTACTTACATTTTTTTTTTACAGTTTACTACTGCTGGCAGAGGTTGTGTTCGCCAATTACACACTTACACATCCCTGCCTCGAGCAACACGATTGGTCGAAAAACAAATATGAAGCGAAAGAAAGTCAAACCCGTTCACCCAGATCTGAGCTCGTCTGTCATCAGACTTTAGATATTAATCTGAAGTCTGATATTGATCTAAAGTGAGACTACATTTGATGCAATACAAAGAACACAAACAGCAGTGCTCATTATCAAAGTAAAAATATTTATTTTATTCAAAAGGCATGTTACACCATAGAAAACCAACATTTGTGTTATTAAATGTGTTAATATATTTGCAGCTAAACCAAAAATACATGTATTACCCTGCTGCAAACTGATTACTCACCATTATATGCCTGCAAATGGTGACTCAGTTGAATGGGCTAGGTTCCACTTCCACCAATTCACATCTGATGCTAGAATTGAAAATGAGCAATTCTAATTAAAAGCTTAGGTATCCAGTAAAAAGTCAGTGACAAACACATTGCTATTAAAAATATTAAATATGTCAGTTTCATTAATGAATTAACAACGATATCTAAACCTGCACTGTTTTGGCAGTAGCAGGGCCTATGGATACAAGAGATGACAATTGGTACAGTTAGTCAGTTAGGTTCGCGTTTTGTGTACAAAACCAAGCATTTTTGACACAGTGACCTGAGAGCACATATTGAAACAATTGACTAGGACTCCTGACTTCCAGATCATTCAGCAGTTAGCTAATA
>OOFB01036967.1:2615-22865 GCA_900323305.1 Trachyrincus murrayi
TCTCACTCGCCCCCCCCCCCCCCCCCCCCCCCTCCCCCTTTCTCTTTTTCTCTCTCTCCTCTCCCCCTCTCTCTCTCTCTTTCGTCTCTCTCTCTCCCTCTCTCTCTCTTTCCCTCCCCTTCCCCCCCCCTTTTTTTTTTCTCTCTCTCTCTCTCTCTCTGTCTCTCTCTCTCTCTCTCTATCTCGCCCATATGGCCATTTTGGAGGAGGATGGAGGATGGCTTAGTAGGACATTAGAATGAAGGTAAATACATGATGGGTACAGGCCTATAGAAGACCTATTTGCATGCTATTTTGTAATTGCATGCACCCAGTGCGGGACAAAATATCCTATATCCAACACACACACACACACACACACACACACACACACACAGACACCACATTTAAATAAGGTTATTCAACAAAGTAAAAAAAAAACTACACAATTTTCATTGCTTTGTTTGCATTTCTTTCAAGAAGCAGGAGTTGAGCCGCGTCCATCGTTCCAGTCTAAGTTATGGTTCAACATTATTGTTGCTTTCATTATAAGCAGATCTAACCCGATGTTGTGTTTGTCACAGACAGACCGTGTCCAATTCTATATATTCACCCTCAAAAACATCCCTCTCTCTGCCACTGTGTTGTGCCTCCCAGGTCCCGCAAAATGTCTCTTTGATTTCACAGAAACTGAGAGTGTGTGTGTGTGTGTGTGTGTGCATGTGAGTGTCTGTGTATGTATATGTGTGTGTGTGTGTGTGTGTGTGTGTGTGTGTGTGTGTGCGTGTGCGTGATTAAACTGAGGTTTAATCACGCAAATAAACCTCAAATCCAGCTTTCAACCAAAGAATTAAACACACACGCAAAATAAAAATAAAAAATTTCTTTCTAAATATTCTAAATATTTAGAATTTGAATACATTTCCAAGACACTTTAACTGCTTTGGTAATCATAACAAATATATTCTATGCCTACTACTTTCCTAAATCAAAGGTTGCGTTGCAACGGCTATGGACCCTTTTGGTTCAGCCTGCCACAGTCGCGGTATTAACTGAGCGCACTAAACTGCCATCAATGACCATAAAACAAAGGCTGAGCCTCATCGCTTCCTGCACCATTACACACAGTGGAGAAAAAACCCCATCCCCATTGTCATGTACTGAGCCATTCATTCAAGGCAAGGTGGCTGCTTCACTTTACTGAAAGGGGTAATTGTTTCAGAAAGATCATCTGTTTTAATTCAAAAGCATTGTGTGTGTGTCGGAGTGTGTGTGTGTGTGTGTGTGTGTGTCAGAGTGTGTGTGCGTGTGTGTGTAAGAGAGAGACAGTTAAGAAGTTAAAATGCTTTGAGTGTGTTACTCCATATAATTAAATCAATAAACATTTATTGCGCTAGATGTGCTCAGCGATGTCGTCTGCTACTCGGCTCTTCTCACAGAAAGATAACCGTATTACAATAAAATGTAACCAAAATAGAATATATATACATATATATATACGCAGAATCATGGCTTGGTAACACAACTGAAAAGATGAGCTAAGAGGGGAAAGGAGACCGTGATGGAGGGGAGAGAAGCATCTCTTCAGGCTGAGTAGCAGTATGACCTGGCAGAAGAGATATAGCAAGCCTAGCTGATATGTCAGTGTGCACATACGTGCATGAGGGGGGTGCAGGAGATGGCGTGTGTGTGTGTGTGTGTGTGGCGGGGGGGCATGCGGGTTGCTGCTGTCCATTTCCCGGGATCAGCTGATGGCCACGGATGATGGAGCGGAGCGGGGGTCAAGGGTCATAGCCTTGCATTGTCAGCCCCAGCCCCCCTCTCCCATGGGGTTTCGACCCTCTCTCACTCTCCCCCCCCCCCCATCTCTCTCCCTCGACTGCATCCCTCACGGCCCTCGGAACATTTATATTCATTCATCGGCGTTGCTTGTCGGGATGCGAGGATGCGCCGTGCGTATTCCTGGTTCGATATTTCTGTAGCCTCCGCAATGAGTAAAACACGGTGCGTAGCCACATTTTCAGAGTGTTCACCGCTCGACCGCAGTAGAGCGTGACACATGAGTGTGTCTCTGCAGGGTGCGCGTTACATGTATTTCGGCGAGGTGAATTCAACTTGCAAGTCTGCGTGTGGGTCGATTGTCCGCTTGTATTCCTTGTGTGTGTGTGTGTGTGTGTGTGTGTGTGTGTGTGTGTGTGTGTGTGTGTGTGTGTGTGTGTGTGTGTATGTGTGTGTGCGTGCGTGTGTGTGTGTGTATGTATGTACATGCATGCATGCGTCTGTGTGTGTGCGTGCGTGCATGCGTGCAGAGGATAGGATAGGATCTCCCCTCCCCCTAGCGTTGGCCTACACTCATCAACCACCCCCACCCCCCTCCCCCATGTCTCCCTGAACACCCCCACCCCCAATCCCATCCCCCTCCTTTACACCACCTCCTCCCCCTTGTCTGTGTAATCCTGGCCAGCTGGCCCTGTTGGCTAATCCCTGCGCTCCGATCAGCTGGCCCACGCATCCAGTACGGGACAGGGACAGATAGGGGCGGGACACTCAGGGCGTACGTCTGTGTGTGTGTGTGTGTGTGTGTGTGTGTGTGTGTGTGTGTGTGAGGTGGGGGGTGGTGTCGACCAGAAAGCATAAATTGAAGCCTGTGCGCTTGCCTAAGCGCAGTGTGTCTGTGTGTGAGCCAGTTGCCTGTTCTTATTCTCCTCCGTCCGTCCATCCCTCTATCCGTCTCTCTCCTCTTCTCCTCCTCCTCCTCCTCCTCTCTCTCTCTCTGGATGCTTATACATATATCCCTTCCTTGGGCTCATATATGTATGTCTTGACATTTTTTGGCGTCCTTTTTGGGTTTGTCTTGAACAGATTCAAATGGATTTTTTTCTTTTTTGAGTTTTTCCAAAAGGGGAGAATTTAGTTTTTTTGTCTTCCTCTCCCGCAACCTTTGCTCCTCCTTACTCCCACCCCGACTGCATGCCTCCTTCCAGCCTCCTGTCCTGACCGTCTCTCCACCCCCCCTCTGTGTGTGTGCGCCTGCCTCCCCCCTGCTCTACCCAACCCCACCAGGACCCCTTGGAGCTGCGCAGCTACAACAACTACAACCACCACTACAGCATCAACAAAACACCAGCACCCAGGACCCAGGATGGAGGAGGGAAATATTCTGCAGCGTTGCTCTTCTCTGCCCTACTTGCCTTTTTTTTCCCTTCTTCTCTCCTCTAGAGGAAGGATGTATATAATCTGACCGTACTATTTCCATCTCATGCTACATGTATGCCTTACTTATGCCTTAAGACAGGAACAAATGTGGAATTGAGTGCAGTGGTCACAATTATATAAGAAAGGGATTTAGATTTTGAGTATTGAAGATGTGCTGGATCTGTGTCTTGATTGAATGTTTAAAACATCTCTCTCTATGTGTATCTTGTTTGATGTATTCAATGTGCGCTACTCTGCAGATAGCATTCAGACGATGGTGACGGCCTTGTTGTCTAGCGCTACCTTCTCAGTATGTACATGCCTATAGTTACATGCGCAGAGTGAGCAGCGAGTAAGCGAGCGAGAGAGAGAGAGAGAGAGAGAGAGAGAGAGAGAGAGAGAGAGAGAGAGAGAGCGAGAGAGAGAGAGCGGTAGAGAAGAGATGGAGGATGCAACGGAGGGAGAGAGGGAGGGATGCGAAGGGAGAGAGATAACGACACAGCTTTAACCCACGGTAAGGAAGCACTGCTCGATCGGGTTAAGCCGCACGGTGAGGATCGGCGGCCGTGAGTGGGTATCGATACATATCTAGCCGTCCTCCTTTTGTTTTGCTGTGTGCAGAACGCGATCTGCAGGAATGGCAGCAGCCAGGTAGCTGGGCTGCTGCTGCTCTCTTTATGGTGCAACAAAGGTAGCCTCCTCGCCTCTCCTCTCTCTCTATGCTTCTCTCTTCCTGTGATGCTTTTTAATGATGGTTGGTGCTGTAGCATGTGTGTGTGTGTGTGTGTGTGTGTGTACACTGTACTGTACTGTACAGATTGCCTTTATGCCGAATGCTGCCGTCTGCTTTCATGTGTTTTGATGTATTTCTGTCTTTTACATTGTCGGCTGAACTGCTCTGTGAAACGCGCATCCACACACACACACACACACAGATGCATGTATTTAGAAAAATAACTATTCTCATTTACAGAATTTATATTGTGATCATGGCATGTGTCCTGTTTTCTGTCAGTGCATGTTTTCTTAATTTGTTAATATTTCTGCAAAGCAAATCCGTGTTTGCATTGACGTGTGAAATAGCATGTCGGCATGTGACTAGCATGCACTGTACTTTAAGGTGCAAAAAAAAAAGGACCGCATAGCCGCTGCTGATCCTGCAGGGGGGACAGATGACAGGTGAGGAGGGAAGAGAGCGAGAACGAGCAACGACAAAGCATGGATGGACTAAAAACACCAAAGATCAGGACGGAAGCCCTGTGTGTGTGTGTTTGAAGGGACAGTTTGAGTTATATTACAAAACCAACAAGGTTTAGAGAACAATTAGTAAGCATCGGCCTATATGCCTATCTATGATGTAGACTATAAAGTAAAATTATCCTAGGCCTAATATTGAGATAGATTCCCTCTGAAGAGATGGAGGTAGCAGTGTGCTGCACTAACCAGGGCGAGTACTGCTGCAAAAGCAGGTCAAGCGAAGAAACAAAAAAAAAACAGAAAACAGCTTGACATCAGCAGGGACAGAGTGAGGTTGGAAAGTTTTTTGGGTTTCAGCTCTTTGTGTTCACAGTGGACCTTGATTTAATTTCAATACAATTAAGGCACGCGGTGAATGCCAAGAGAGAAGCCCCAGTCATCGCTGAGACGTATAGAGGTTTTCAAAAGACTGCTGCGTCAACACTGGTGAACGATACAATCTACATGATAACATGATACAAGGAGTACATCACTGACCACTGACCACTAATGCCATTAGGACTAGGAGGGCCATTGCAGACACTCAACCAGAATAGGCAAAGCCCATAGCAGAGTCTTAACACTATCCAAGGTGCTTTACCTTTTAAACAAGGACCACAAACATGGGCTTATGATTCTATGGCGTGTTACTGATTCTATGGCGTGTTACCCAGGTCATTGAGGGTGTTGTGCAATGTCAGAGCCGAGAGTGCAATATGGGACGGTCTATAAGAAGAAGCGATGGCTTGAATGGCCAAATGGACAGAGGGCTGACCGCAGCGGGACACGGCCATGTAGTGGTGAGCAGCCAACTCAAAAACCTGTCTGTTTATGCATGAGTGTGCATGTGTCCTATATGTGAGGAAGGACAGGGCTGTAGCCTTTAAAAACAGAGCGAGAAAGTGACTTATACAGGATTATACAGAAAGGTAATATTAGACTAAAATCATTTAGCAGATAAATTTTTTTATATCAGGTCAAATCTTTGGGTTTTGATTGAACTAAGGTCGGACAGTATAAGCACTTATCCCATGGGTCACGTTTCTTATTTTCCAATCCTATGTAAGCACACTGCCCTGAAAATCTCAACAAATACATTACCTTTTACTTTAATATTTATTTTATTTATTTAAATTCAACGCTTCAGTTTGTCGCTTTTGTTATGTAAAAAAAAAAACTTCAATAAAGGAAACATATATGAACTCTATTTTAATTTGTTTATTTACTCTTAACTCCACATTCAGAGAGCACAAGCAAACTAGGTAGCCTAATAATTCCTTTCTATTCCCTATGCTCTCCGAGCTGTGTCAAAGGAGCCAGGCTCTGTAAATAGCCATAGGCAAGAGAGATGCTAGTTGACCTACATCGCAAATGATGCCGGCAGAATAAGCACACAAAAAAACCCATCACCTAGATGTGGAAAGATGCAGTTCCACTCCCCACAACGGATTGGACACACCACAGAGCCACAAATCAATGACTCGAAGAAGACTATTTTATTCCGTGGAGAGGCCAACAGTTATATGTGTTGAGAAGTGGGAAATTGTAGGCTATCAGTGAAAATATAAGCACATACCTACCGCGTGAGGATTTTTCCATCATACATCGTGATAATTTAGATGGTTTTTTTTAATCACATAGAATAATTTTTTTCCTTCTGAAAATGCACTGCGCCCTCTGCACACAATTAAATTACGCGAGAGGCACGTGACGCATATTGTTGTCATAGGTCATAAACTAGAACTCCAGGCGTCTCGCGATATGCACTTAGATGTGTCCAAAGAATGGGAACAATAGAAAGAAATGAAAGGGCAAAGCTCAATATGTCAATAGTGCGCGACCAGGTTAGGTTAGGCTTCGTCATTTATCATCATTACATTTTTGTTATATATGTCATATTAATAATTTCATCGGCCAATAGGCCTATTAGGCTATATGCAGGTTAGAATTTCTTATAGAATCTTTAGATAAAATTGTAGGTCTATAGCCACGAATCTATAGCAATTACTATGAAACAGTAGGCCTGTGACTGCTGGTAATCAAGAGGGCTATTATTTTATTTAGCCTAAGTTTGAAAAAAGTAGCCTAGGCTAGGCTACACACATAGTTCGTAGGCTATACAATGAATGGTGTCATATTATTATATTTGACATGCCATTAAAATAAGTCTTACTATCTAATATGTATGTAATCATAAAGTTTGGTAAAATGTCATTGTAACAATTTCAATAGCTTATATAAATAGGCTTACTGGGCCTATTTCTATTGTCTAATATCGCTGCAGTCAGATTATTATTAGCCTACTATTTTCTGTCAAGGGCTGTTGAATAGGGGGGGGTGGGGGGGTTGCTCCTTCTGAAACAAAATGCGCAATGCACGAAAAGAGAAAAATCTAATTTGGGCATGTAAATAGAGGTCGGGTTAGACATGGCGAAGCGTCACTAATGAAAGAAAGAGATGGATGCCTTATGATAATCAGGGGCACGTGCGGCTGGGGTGAGCGAAGCAAAGGCGCGCACCCTGTAGCTATCTGATAAAGGGAAACCATGACCTTGCAGGGGCTACAGGACCCAGACACTAATATAGACTATGGCCAAGACTCTAATCCGTTCAGACAAATCTTTATATGGCAACAAATATTAGGCCTAGGATAATTTTACTTTATAGTCTACATCATAGATAGGCATATAGGCCGACGCTTACTAATTGTGAACCATAACCGTAAAAATAAATAGTGGCTCCATGGACTAGCCTATCGTATCATGGTATTGTATGGGGATTTGCTTACTACGAAAGTAGTTTCGGCCATTTACTCATATCATTTGGATAATTTGTGCAGTGTGGTTATCATAGCCTACCTACACCGACAGACCTAGGAAAGGGCGGATCGGCCAAAAAAGCCCTTCTTTCACTTCTCAGTACATAACTAGATTACTACTATTGTGATGAAGATGAAGACCAGTACCTATTATTAGGCCTAGTAGGTCCTTAGAACGAAGCCTTACGCACTTTTAGATTCGAGCGGTTTCCTCCTCCTCAACCAACCATCCCCCCAGTGGTCCCATTTCCGCTCTCCCCGCCACCGTCTCAGTTGTCTCTGATTCTAGTGCCCTTTCATTTGCATCCCAGGAGGAGTGAGACGTCCCCAGAGACTCGCAGATAAGGGTCACCGGAGAGCCGCTCGAGCAGTATGTTCCACGCACCCACATCCAGACGCGACACGTGCCGTCGGCGACCCCCACCCCGTCATCCCGGAACACCCACACAAGCAAATGCTAATGTCTAGGCCTACTCTTGATTCCCCCCCCCATTTTACACAGTTGCCATACGTGTCCCCATTTCAACTACAAACCTCAGAGACCCAATCAAACAGCCTACCATTTCAGTAATCCAGTGGCTTACTGCTGCAGCAGCAAGACAAAAAGGCTACGAGTATCCGTCTGCAAATGTAAGGCCATGTCCTTTACTGCAGGCCCTAGCCAAGTCGGCTATATATTTTTCACATTTAAAGACACCATTGCCCATCACATGCATGTTATTCCAGTCCACTCGATGCGACATGTACTGTGCCGCATAGGCTTTCTCCAGTTAATATAGGCCCTTGATGAAGGTGAACCCTTGATGAAAGCGGCAAATGAAAACAGAAAAAAAAAACTAAAACACAAGACAGGAATTGAACCGACAAGAAAGCCTAATAAGCCTATATGCTGAACCATGTTTACATTAGGTCTAGGTCTACACTTCTCCCACTATCGCATGCTCAGTGTAGGCCTGTGTGCGAAACAATGGTATTGTAGCTTACCAATGTCAAACTAAGGAAATTGGATACACTTTTGGTAGCTGCGACAGCAAAGCAACACGCATTAGATGTCATTGGAGACACGTTCATCTTCCAGCATTTTTTTTCCCCCGGCGTCGAAAAAAATTAACGGGGATAAGTAATTAAATGCTGCCCTCGTGTGGCCAGCTCGATATTTACATGGCTGATATAAAAGTCAAAATGGCGTACAATAATCCATGTCCCAAAAATCAACTTTGCCGGATGTAATGAATTGTACACATAGTTATCGAAGCTTACAGACGTTCCATAGCGATACAAATATTGGACTCAGTTTGGACGGCATTAGAACGGGCGGGGTAAAGATACATTTCCCTGTGGAGCATCTTTATTACCCACAGATAAGCCAGTAGTTATGAAAGAGGACCTTGTTTTTTTAAGTTTCTATTTATTTTTTGACCAACAATGACATTCTGCAAGAGGCTGTGATTGTGATAGAATGGGGGTTTGAAGAGTCAGAAATAAGGAGTGGGCGCAGATGATAGGAAGTGTGGTTAGAACATGTTGGATAACTTAGAGAATGAATTTGGGTAAGTATGTAGGTTATATGAGAGAGAGAGGACAAACCCAGTCATATACCCTTAAAGAAAAAGATTGTAAAAAGAATGCACATCCATGCATGACCAAAAAGGCATTTACAGTGAAACAAGGGGGGATGCACGCAGGTTCTGCTGAGTATACCACATTTATTACTTCAGAACTGATTAATAGGACGAGTGGGAGCAAGGCCACTCACATTGCCATTTTAAGAAAACAAAAGGAAAAGAAACAAGGGAGAAAGCAGCCCATAGCAACAATGACTGAACGTGTCCAACCGATGGGGGAGAAAAACAGGGTAAAGAAGTTCAGTTAAAGAGTGGCGGGACAGAGGACGCCGGGCCCCCCTCCCCCCAGTTTGTACACTGTAAAAATGATACACCAAGCAGAGGCTCATCAACTCAACACTTCTGCTTTCAAACCTGCTCCTCCACTTGCCGTCCTCCTACGTCCCCCAAAGCCGATCATAGAAGTACTCTCCAACAGAACAACAGGAGGGCCCATTCAAAGGATTCTTATGTCACTCTAACAAAAAAAATTGTTAAAGCGTGCAAGGGACAAGGGTTCTTCCGTGAGCATTGTTGACACTCGCCCATCGATGTCAAATATCCAATGAGGAGGAACCTCCAATATATCCTGGTTGGTTGGTTGGTTGTTGATTCTCCCACAAGACAATAGGGAGTCAGGTGTTTACAAAGAAAAGGTGACAAACTGCCCATGACCGTGCCGCACTATTGTAGCAATCACTACAAATTCCTACAGGATTTGTATGCTGGGTGAAATTTAGACCTGCACTTGGAAAGTGAAGAAAAAGAAAAGAAAAAACGCATACAAAGAAAAAGCAAATGTAGTGGAACGGAGGGGTCGGGCAAAAAAAGATTCACCTATGGATGCTATGCATTTTAGTTTTAGTCCTATGAATAATCATTTTCTTTTTACTACAAGTTCCAAGTAAGTCTTTAAAGTCAAAGAAAATCAAGAAAGTCTTCATTAAGTTTTTTTTTTTTGTCCTTGGTTAATTCTTCACCCCCTATTAGAATTTCTTAGAGATCTGGATGAGATGGGGTGGACGAGGGGCAGAGGAGGGGTGCAACGGGGAGGGGGGGGGCATTGCAGTCTTTTTGCCCAAAGTGGTGGCCGTTACTTGACTCTTCCTTGACGCTCCTGCAGAAGAAAAACAAAATGAACAGTTTGAACAGATGTGATTTACAGACTAGGCTTTAGGAAAGGTGTTCTAAAGCTCATGTAATTGTGATACAGGGCTATATACACACACACACACAAATGAACTAGCCATGCATTATTAAAAGTACAAATAGGATGCATTGTATAAATCAGGATATAATGCAGATATGTGCCACCAATGTAATATTGGTACAGTGTGAAAATTATTAACTACATGGGGTGAAAATTAGTATTGACTAGAGGGTTATTGTGCCATTTCATAATAAGAAAACATAAAACGTATATATTTTAGTCACATGCAGCCATCTATACACAAAAACAATGGCGTAATGAGAAAAAAAATATGCATCTTGAATTAGTAGCTTATGAATATCAGCATCAGCCAAGACGTTTCATATCAGTGCACCCCTACTTCAAAAGCATAGGAATAAAGACATGGAAAGGGATTAAATTAAATACCTGAAGTCTGTAGTGACTTCTGTTGCTTGGGTTGCTGGGGTACGGCTCGCTGCCCTGGACCTCCACCTAACACACAAACAGGATGATATTAAACATGTGCCCTCTGGTGGAGGTGTGTATTAAATCTGAAATGTACAGAAATAGCCGATTGCTGTGCAGCAAGACTAGAGATTAATTAATGCAATGTATATTTTAGGTACACACCCAACCAACAGAAAGGACAATGACCCTATACTTCAGTATAAGCACTATAAATGGCAACCAAACATCAACAGTATGTGTTGTGAGGATGGCCTTACAAAGGACTGACTTAGTCCATAATAAAGTTAAGCCATTGATGGTGTGCAACACCAGTGCACAGCATAGAAATATCAAATGACACTTTTAAAATATGAAAACAATTGTGAACAAACACACCAACGCAACCAATGAGAAAGGTAACATTGAGTATTGCCCTTTCAAGAAGAGCATGCATATTTGCCCATATCAAACTCTTTTCACCTGTGTTTGAGAATTGCAATTCCATCAATCTAATGAACATTTTTAGATTAGATCTAATCTCAGCATTTCGCAGCCCTCCTTTTCAATGAAAAAAAACAGAACCATCTACAATAGTGATCAATTCCAGCACAACAAATGCTAAATGTTAATCGAGATAAAAAAATTAAAAAAAGAGCTTCATAGAGCTACGAGAAACTTTAAAGGCAGGAGTTGAATGGCTGTCAGCCATTCGAGTACTTAATTGTAACCTTTACAAATAAAATAGGAATACAAATGCCATTTATAGTTGCTCGTTGCCAGTTAATCACCCATATCAGAAAGATCTCAGACAATGCAAGGCGCGTCAGCGTTGTTTGTTCTCCGAAAAACAAAAAGTATAAATCAACGGGCAAAGGGCGTCAATGTGGACAGTACAAAACATGAAAACAGAAATAATTCCACTTAATCAGATGTTTATTTTTTTTTTACTTTTATCTAAGCAAAACGTTTGACACTAAAAACCCATCAGTTTTTGTGGGTTCAGATACTGGTCAGTCTTCTAATACAGGGGACTTGGGAAACAGTGGTTGTGGTTCAGGGGGGGGGGGTTTAAGAAGTCTAGTGGCAGTAAGACCAGATGTGCAAAATATTGTGCTTTAATGAATGAGCAGACCGACTGTGGGACTATTTTGAAGTGTACAAATATTTATTTTACGGTTATTACTTCAATGTAATTGACCTCCACCACCATGACAAACACTGCCATTAAGAATCAGCTTTTATCTGCTGTTAAATGTTTTGTTAGGAGACAATAATAAACCACAGCATGCCCTTACTACTGGTTCGGACATGGGTTGGTGGTATGGATAGATACATCATAAATCTTCCTGTATTTCTAGTATTCACCCTGCAATTTCGTCATCATTTGCCTTTGCTACTTTTGCTTTTTAATTTAGTATCACTAGCATAGCACTACGTAGACTACCCTCGTCATGTGATAAGAACTGTACAGATTCTACAGTTACACTTGCAGTCGACAACTTTCAGTTTGTAGACATGCACAGCACACCTACATCCCTCGTGCAGCCAGCAACTGTACCTTGTGTACCTTGTTTATTACAGATGGTGCAATGGGACCACACCACAAACCGTTACCGTCTGTGTCAGACTGTGCGACTGTGGGCGTGTGTGATGTCGTGTGTGTGTGAATGCCTGGATGATCAAACCGGGCAGGGGAAAAAACAAAAAAACTTCCCGCCAGGGGGATTTCTGCACTTCTCTCATCTCCCGCAAATCACTGCTCCACCTCAACTCAAACCTTTCCAAGAAATGTTACCGTTACCTTTTTGACACACTCCTCCTCCTCCTGGCGCTTCTCGTAGTGAGAGAAGTCGTCGAAGATGGACGTGGTGTGTTTGTATCCGGCGATGATCTTCAGCACCTGCCTGGCCTTGTCCAGCGGCACCTCCTGTGTGTCGCGGGAGTTGGTGACCGGCTTGTTCTCGTTGTTCTCCAGCCGGATGTGCCTCAACTGGCTGTTGGGAACGTCCTTGACGAAGAGCCAGCGCACGTCGAAGCGACCCTTCCACTTGTCCTGCGACCAAACGCCGGCACATGTGTTGTAGTCCACGGGCGAGCGCATCTCCGCCACGCCACAGAAGTGGCCGCTGCCGTTGACACTGAAAAGGAGATAGAGCGGGCCCTTGGCTCCCAGCGACCGGTAGGCCGCGTCCAGCCTCTTGTTGCCGTGCTCCGTGCTGCACCAGATGTTGTACTTGATGGATCGGTGGATGTCGTCCTCAGAGTAGCTCTTGATGATGAACACACGGCCCTGCTTGGGGTTCCAGTCAAAGTCCTTGGGGTTGTAGTTGTTGACCATGCGCAACTTCTCCAAGACTGGGTGAGGTTCAGAGGGGACCCCGGGAACCACTCCCACGCCAGAGGAGGCAGGAGGCGATTGGCCAGCCACGCCCCCACCACCATCCCCAAACCCATTGGCCCGGTTCCGCCAGCGAGTGGGTTGCATAGGCTGTTGCTGCTGGGTAGGGGGAGCGGGGGGGCCCTGGGAGAGAGAGGGAGGGGGCATCTGAGCCATTCCTGGCTGCCCGTTGGATGGCAGTTGATGCTGCCCCATCTGAGCAACAGGGGGGCCCAACTGTCCATTGCTAAGGGGCAGTTGAGGGTTCCCCCCAGCAGTAGCTCCGGGCTGGGGGGAGGACTGGTTGGGCGGCTGCCCGTTGGTGGGAATAGGGGGCACCTGCTGAGGCGCAGCGGCTTTGGGCATGTTGCCCTTGTTTTCCCAAGTGCCGATGTCCATGTTGTGTTTAATGGGTGGAGGAGGCAAGTTGGCCCCTGCCATACCACCCTTGGTTTTCAGTTTGGGCTGAGGCTTGGCTGGCTTGCTGGCAATGTCCGCCCAGGAGGCAGGTTTAGCAGGGGCAATAGAGACAGGGGGCATGCTGGGGGATCCTACTGAGGAAACGGGCCCAAGAGGTCCTCCACCAGGTAATCCAGAGCCGACGACTTTGGGAACCATTTCCCCGCTGCCGCCAGGGGCAGCTGCACCAATCTTAAGCCCTGCCATGCCCTGGTCCAGGCTGTTCATGCCAGGCGCTTTGTTGAGGGGCTCATTAGCGGCAGGGGCAAAGGGGGACTGTCCATCGATCATGGCACCCCCAAGCGAGCTGGGGGCATAGGCGTAATTGCTGCTGTAGCCGGAGCTCTGCGGGGTCCCCGACTGTCCCTGAGAGCTGCTACTGCCCCACGCCGAGAAGTCGATGCCACTGGGGAAAAAGTTAAAGCCATGCTGGCCCAGGAAAGGGTTGTTCCCCAAGGGCCCTGGCTGGCCAAACATAGCGTCCGGGAGATAGTGGGGCTCCCCATTGCTTAGCTGTCCGTAGGAGGCCAGATAAGGCATAGGGGGGTCCCCACCCGTTGACCACGCTGCCTCATTCAAGGAGTAGGAAAATCCTATGGAGGGGCTGTAGTAGCTGGGCATGTACGAGTCCGACATGGCCGTATAGGCATTGCTCTGCACGGAAAAAGAAACATTTAAAATGATGCAGTGGCAAAGATTGAACAGAGCCAAAGCTTTCAAATGTTTATGTTTAAATGTTTAAATAAAAACATTCTATTCTCCAAGACACCCACAAGAAAAAGCCTGAATGTGCATTACAAAGCAAGAAACTGCCCTCTCAATAACAAATGGGTTAATATGCATTATTTTAACATGAGGAACATACAGGCTGAATTATTTTGAGTACTTCATCATTACACAGTGAAGGAGAAACAATTAATTGGCAAAAGATACATGACAGAGACCCCACTATTATCCGTGAGTTGTTACAAGTTACGCCAAAAACAATCTGAATTCACTGCAAGTTGCTTTGGATAAATGTTAGCTAAATTACTAAATAGTAATCATTGAGCAGCAATATGCATCCTTTGTCACTTTTTTATGTGGGATGAATATTACAGTATTTGATTACTCTTGAAAATATATATATTTTACGGAATTTCTTGGTACAGCCCATGCTGGCCCAAATACGCTTACCTGTCTGGCCTGAGTGTTCAGGTAAGGCTCAAACTCATCATCATTCAAAGAATCCTTTTGGGTCACAGCTCCGTTTTGCACTGAGAGAGGGGTACACACAAAAGTTCAAAAGATATATTAGTACATACAACTGACAAAAGGCACTGCCGCAACAGTGTGTGTGTATAAAAAAAAAAAAAAGGTACGATGTTGAGTTTTGCATAATATGCAAAACAAAAAGGCTAGTATTACTCATGACCATATTACAGCTGCGTCAAAGTAAAAGTACGAGGCCACATCCTGTGCTTAATGGCTTTTAATTGAGTTCACACAAGACAGAAATCAGCGTGAAGCTTTAGTTAGTTATTCAACCAGAAAAATACAACGTATACAAAGACGAGCGTAAGTACGCGATAGAGCCGGAGCAGCGATGTCATGTGGTGCCTTTATTTATTTATCTATTTATTTATTTATTTAGTTCCGATGCGTTTAAGTTGAACAACCGACTTAAAACAAAACACACCATCGTGTCATTCTCACAACAAGTATGCTGATGTATGCGGTACATACACACAACACAAAGTTATGAAGAGTTATGAGATGAGACCTGGACACATGAGGAGTATACGAGGAGGAGGAGGAGGAGGAGGAGGAGAAGACGTGTCATTCTCGGGGTTGTGTAGCAACCAAGCTAGCCGTCGGCGTGCTAGCTTGGTTGCTAGCGCCGATGCGCAGTCGGTTACCGCGAGCGCGAAGAATCCTTTCATACCGCCGGGCTCGCTTTCATCACGCCGCTCGAGTTCGAGCGCTGTTGTCAAATCCGTCCGGGCACATCGCACAAGGTGCCCGTCTTCAAAGACACATCGAAACACAAAGTAACCCGTGCATTTACCGTGGAAAAAAAAACAACAACCCCTGTCGTACCAGTTTTTTAAAATTGACGAATAAATCGGATAAACAGGATACTGGCAGCAGCATATATATATATATATATGGTATCTTAAGCTAGCCGGCCAGCTCTCCGGTAGCAGTTGATGATAACGCGAACCATTTCAGGGAAGGGTAGCTCGCACGCAACGGGGTTCTGGGGATTGGATATAATAAGAACATCTAACATCGTACGGACATAAGACGTTCGTTACTGGGGGGGGGTCCAAAAAAAAACCTCGTCCAAAGCCGTCTGGGCCATTTAAGAAGTCGGCCTGTTGGGCTAACTGGGCTGCTAGACTGTCGCCATCAGCGCACTCAAGATGTCCAAACGCGCACCTCACGCGAAAAGATCCGCAATTCACTCATCCAAAACAGTGATTAAATTAGCACACACACACACACACACGGGTTCTTCTTACCTTTACTTGATTGGCCTTTCGGTCTCTGGATTGGGTCCAGGTGATTCATGAAGGTTTGATTTATGAGAAAAGAGGAAGGGGAAAAAATAGATGAAGAAATATATTTCCAGCAGCAGTCCCGTTTAGCAGGTGGTCGGGCCTACTCGACTACGGAGCAGAGCCACTGCTGCGTCGCTAAGCTATCCGCGCTAGCCGTTTCGATGCTCAGAATTCGGCCTTGGTAAACGTTCAGAAAGTTCCTCTCTTTACCTGTTCAAAGAGGCTGTTGGCTGACATTGCCTTTCCCCCTGGAACCTATGCGACTCTACTCGTTTCTAAACAAAAGCGACAGGGTGAATAAAACGTCAAGCTGTTAAATAGTTTAGCCCGAGTGCCCCTATCTCTCCGTAGAGCCTGGTTTCTACACAATGGCGGGCTGCAGTTCGCTCGTTCTCAGCGCTGACAGACTTCTCAACATGGCTGGGCGGCCTTCATCTACACATGGTGCCATTTATTTACCCCGGACATGCGCCCCCTAGTGGCGCGGAGGATCTGGGCTGTTCCGCGAGGATTTCTTAACTTTTCCAACACATTATTATTATTATTTTTTTGTTTTGTTTGACATACCTCTCAGTTAAAAAATACCAATAATAATCAATAATAATACTGACACCAATTAAACGATTGCATTTGTAATTCTTAGTTGATGTCATGTGACATTCAGTCTCACACATTTGACTCGACTTTATTTAATCAATGGCTGAAACACATGATGAATGCCACAACAATTTAAGTAAACCATTTTATGATTTTGTTGTTTTCTCTGTGTTAAACACGATTACTAGAATTTGTGAACTGTGATTTATGACCATTTACATTTTAGATGAACAAACTAAGCATTGAGTATTATTATTATTATTATTATTATTATTATTATTATTAATAATAATAATAATAATAATTCAATATTCAATATTGTAGCATACAGGACACCTAGGCCAAATACTGTGGATAATGTTTACGGAGATGGGTAAAGACAAGTCATAGGGAGAAAGAGAGTCGCAGAGAGTCTTCTTCTGATATTCTTCAAACAGATATTGGGTGTATTTCACTAATCTCACTTTTGGTCAAAGACATCCCAATGGTTTATTTTTCACTCGTCGTTTGTCATTTGTCGTAAATATGAAGTCGAAGTTCTAGAAATTTCCAAAACGTTAACTCACTTTGTCCACCAGATAGCGCATGTGAAAGTGCTACGGGATTTTTTAAAATACTTTCTATCAAATGAGAAGAGTGGAGGGCGTTTTTCGAAAACAAAATTATTTCACTCAGTTTTGGACTGCTTCTCAGAATTGGAGTGATAATTTTTTTAGAAAAAACATTTCTGACCTAGACGTTCCTTTATCTTGCAATTCTCTGCAAACCACAAGATGGCGCCATACTGTACCGTATTACTGGAGATCCGTTGTATTTGATCTCTAATTATGAACGACGATCGATGGGCATGGATCCATTGAGTTTGCATGTTACATTTGTGTTTGTTTTCTCTAGGTTCTCTGATGGCCTAGCTCCCTGAAATCCCGCTATACCGGGGTGGCGGTGGGGTACCTTGACACCTCTGCAGGCATGCAGGTTGGGGTAGTTTGAGACCATAACGTCCAATTCTTTCTGTGTCCCCCATATAGTGTATATGCCCTGATGCTGGGATACACTCCAGCCCTAAACATTAACCAGATACAAGAGGCTAATGTGAATAGATCGATCGATTAATAACATTATTTATGAAATTATTCTAATTTATACATTTTCTTAATTGTACTGCGTTTCCAATAGCTTAAAGGCATTTTTTAACGTTAACAATTCAACAATTCAAGTAATTCAAGACCTCTACTTACTACACACTTGTTTTATTGTACCTTTCATCCTTTAGAGGGGAGTTTCAAACACACAAGAGGGTGGGTTTTACACATCTGAAATGTTTGAACCGTCCTTATGACCCACAGTCCACAGGTTATGTGAATTCAGACTCACATGGACTCACATGTGTCTCATTAGTGCATGGCCTAATTAGCAGGTCCTCTCTGTGTTCATATTGTAGTTTTTACAAGATGTGTTGTGTGAAGAGCTCTTGGAGAGATGTGTATCCCATACATAGGTGCTACGTAACCCTAGATTCAATCCTTCTTGCTCCCTGCTCTTAAATCTTCACAACCCTTTGTACATCCTTAGGTTTTAACTGATTAACATCTAATAGATATTACACAAGCCTGCCAAACATGTTATCACTAACAACTATTCATGACACTTACATTTATACACATATACTCATTTTAATTTAAAAATGGTTTGCTTTACTGTTAATGTAAATATTTACTGACTGAAATTTTTTTATTGTCTCCAGTGCTCAGTGGAGCAGGTAGCTAACTGCAAATAGCATTCATCTGCTGTATCGCTTCACTGTTGTAGTTAAAATACTAGTTAAAATATTATTAAAAATACTATTCTGAGCAGGGCTTTTTATGTCAGTTGACATTATGCGGTGCTGGGCGTAGCGGGTCTCCAGTCCTCTGAAGCTGCTTATCGGTTTACAGGGCCAAGGGCTCCTCAGACGGCATGTGACTGACTGGCACCTAAGACAGAACCCAGGGAACACACACACACACACACACACACACACACACACACACACACATTTTCTGTGCCTGGCTCAGTCTCTCTCTCTCTCTCTCTCTCTCTCTCTCTCTCTCGCTCTCTCTTTCTCTCTCTCTCTCTCTCTCTCTCTCTCTATCTCTTTCTCTCTCTCTCTCTCTCTCTCTCTCTCTCTCTCTCTAGCTCCCTGAGAGAGAGAGAAAGAGAGAGAGACTGAGAGAGAGAGAGAGACAGAGAGAGACAGAGAGAAAGAGAGAGAGAGAGAGACAGAGATTGAGAGAGACAGAGAGAGAGAGAAAGAGAGAGAGAGAGGCATAGAGACTGAGAGAGAGACAGAGAGAAAGAGAGAGAGAGAGAGAGAGAGAGAGAGGCATAGAGACTGAGAGAGAGAGAGAGAGAGAGAGGGAGAGAGAGACATAGAGTTAGGGTCATAAGGTTGCTTCAACAGGTGGACCTTATATTTAAGATTTGTACACAACTCCTAGTGTGCGTCGTTAGGAATGGTGTTGGTACACATAACACACACTCACTGCAGTTATCTTTCACAGTGAGCCGAACTTACCAATGTCTTACTTACTCAAGAGATACAAAACCTATGATACCAGTGGGCCAATAGGAATATGGGGAAAGCAGCAGCTATAGAGAGACTGAGAGACACTGTGGAACTATGCTGGGACAGTAGCATGGCAAGCACGTATCCTATTCCTCTTTTCAACTCTCTATCATTTCTTGATGCTTGACTCTTTTTTTTCTCCTTCCCAGGGGCTTGTTGACTCCAGCTGATTGGACAGGTGGCGTAGAGCTGGCCGCTCACCAGCCAATAAAAATATCTGGGGGTGTCCGTGATGTCACCAATGCCGTAAATCATGGCCGCCATGCGCAGATGGAAAAAATAAATATACAGAAGACAAAAAGTATGGAAAACATAAGTCTTAATGGTGTTTTTATAATGAATATTGACGTTTTTTTACTCTCACTTAAAATGTTCTACTCTGTTTAAATTATGGAACTTGAATGGAATTCCATTAAATGTCACCTTGTAATGTAAATCAACTGTAATTCTCATTCCTACACATCCATAAAACTCTTTTTATTCCCTTGCACACTTTGACCTAAGTCCCCCGCAGTGGCCGTGCCACTGCTTGTGTTTAAATGCTACCATCTCGCGGGCACATTCACAATTATAACCACCGGGCCCAGGGCCGAGCAGGTCCAGATCAGGAGGCATTTAAATCTATAGCCCATCATAAAAGGGCGACAGTGTTCCCCACACCAACTACCAATAACATTGACATCTTCAGTCAGTCGCCGTGGCTGCGTCTGCCAGATAGGGTGTACAGCCTAAAGCCGGAGTCTGATCTCACTGCCCATGCCTGGCATTCTAAGGCGGCAACACCATGTGGCCAATGTGAAACGGGATCGGTTGTAAATCTCTCCTGTTTGACCATGTGACACGCCACATTTGTGACTTGTGCCCCCCATCCCTTCCAAGCCCGGCGTCTTCTCCTACAGCCATAGCAGGGCCTGCTAACCTTCCTCATTTCAAATGGGGGAGGAGGTGTTGGGCAGCAATAGAGGCAAAGCCCTCTCTATCTGAGTCTCTGTCTTTCGTCTTTCGGACTCTTTTTTTTACGATATATATACATGCTATTCTGAATGCGCGTGTGTGCATGCGAGTGTGTGTGTGTGTGTGTGTGTGTGTGTGTGTGTGTGCGTGCGCGTGCGTGTGTGTGTGAGACTAGATAAAGTGGGATATTATACTCTTCAAAGCAACAGATAAGTGGTGAGAGTTGTTAAAATGCGTATTGTGATGTGATATTGCCTTCTGTAAG
>OOFB01036969.1:0-12243 GCA_900323305.1 Trachyrincus murrayi
CATCAGCAGTCTGGTCTGTGGTGACTCAGGGCTCAGACTCTGACCTGCTGGATGTGGAGGGTGTGGAGCAGGGTCTGAGCAGAGCTCAGGCTGTGGCAGTGGGTCCAGCCCAGCAGGAGCAGCAGACGAGACAACGGCTGGAACTCCTGCTTCAGCAGCACCTCCAGCCAGGAAAACTCCTCCCGCTTGATCAAGTCCAGACCCGTTACCTAGAATACATGATTAGACCCAAATACAACATGGAAATTTTCTCTACTATTTAATTGTTTTTATTACTATTTAGTCACTCAGCAGACATTTTTATCCAAAGAAACTTGTCATTAAGGAGCAGGTAGGCGTTAGGGGTCATCTTGTTCAAGGAGGCCTTCAGGTCTGACTGTGGACATTGGGTATCGAACCCAGCACCAGGACTTGTTCCAGGAAGTGCTTCCCGCTACTAAGTCGACTCACCAGGACTTGTTCCAGGAAGTGCTTCCCGCTACTAAGGCACTCGAAGTACGTGGTCTTCCACACTAATGGATGGTCGCCATGGCAACACAAGCTGAGGACCAGCTTCTCTGCTTCAGGGAGATCGACTGTAAAGGAAAACAAAGAGGAGAAAGACACTGGTTAGAAAAGAAACAACAACTGACCCATGAGCTGGAACTTAAATAAACAATCAAATAATATCAGTTGAGGAAAGCCTTCGAGTCCTAGTGACCATTGGATTGGAACAGTAAAACCAGCTTTAGATTAGCAACGAGAAGTGAGAGTCGACGCAGAGAAACTGATCCTAAATGAAACAAACATAGTTTACTGTTGTCTGGGGTTGTATGCCCTTTTCCATTTTTGAATTTCAATGTTCACCTTGCCTTCAAATAAGATACTGTTCAACTATTGTAACATCCAAACATGACCAATTTACTTGACTCGTGAAAAAACTGACCTCACATCAAGTCAGCAAATATTCCTACACTAAATATGCTGTGTACAGTGGTCTGTACTACTTCACGTTACCACGTTCACAGTACAAAACACAATACTGGCAGCCGTTCTAGAACCATATCACTGTTCTAGAACCTAGTCCCTGTTCCGGAACCTTACTGCCGTTCTAAAAGCCGATTCCTCCATTCCCCTCTACCACGGTTCTACTACTCTGCTCTCTTTCACGCGTCATCTAAAATTAACCTCAAGACAAATTTGCATCACCGTGTCACTTCATGAAAGCAGCCCAATCTAAACTTAGCTTTATTTCACAGCAGTATTTTTCTACAAAAGACTGACTGAGGCCAAAAACAACACAGAGAACAGAATTATGTATAGGACATAAAACATTGTTTTAGTGCAGTGCATTTAACCAAACAACTAGCCTAAGATTCAACCAATGACGGTAAATAAACAACATATGAATGAACATATGAATTCATCGTATCAATTCAGGGTCCACGTGGTGCGATAACAATAACACTGAAGCAAAGGGCGTGCTGTGAGTTGGTAAGGCGTGCGTAAGGTGCGGTCCCTACCTGGCACACCGGGCGTGTTCCTCAGCAGGTGGTCCCTCTGGAGGCGCAGGGCGGTGGCGCTGTACACCCCCACCAGGGTGTCACAGTGGGGGCGCAGCAGAGCGCTCAGCACCCGCTCCTCCGTCAGCGGGCCACCCCGGAGCGCCCACAGCTCCTCGCACAGGGCCTGGAACTGACCCCGTGCCCCGCTGCGCTCGGAGCTCCGGGGCATCACCGACAGCACGCCGCAGACCTCGTCCACCCACTCGGGGCTCCGGTCGGGGCTCCTCAGACGCTCCAGCAGGTGGTGGATGAAAGGACACTGCAGGGTGGAGTCACTGCTGCTGCTTGCCGAGGGGCCCTGGAACCAGCAGGGAGCGTGGTGGTGGGGGTGGGGGTAGGCTAAAGTTATAACCTAATCTGTTATAACCATGACCGGTACAGACAGGAGGGCTGATACTGTGTGTTTATAGTTAGTGTCTTATAGTATACAGGTCCATACGTCACCCTACCTGGAGGAACTGGGTCAGGGCCTGGGCAAGGGTGGGCTTCCTCCGGTCCAGCAGGGTCCGCAGGGAGGACTCGACACAGGCGGCGGTCGCGGTGGAAACGCCGGGTCCCTCCGGCTTGGCCTGGGTCTCCAGAAAAGCCCCGTGCAGCTCCTGCTCCGAGACACGATCAACCGTCACCATAACTGTATGTGTATACTCCTTTATCACAATAGTCCAGTGGTTAGGGTTGTGTTGTGTGACTCCCAGCCCAAAGGTACTGGGTTCGATCCCCGGTGTCCGGTGCCCGGTGCCTCCCTGTAGGCATCCTAGAGCAACAACTACCTGCTCCTTAATGACACGTATCTGAATTCACTGTATGTATGAATAAATAGTACAATTGTAGTAGTTAATATCACTTCATCACAACTACAGTCGTAAAGGGCTTCACATGGAACATACACCCATCTCAGAACATACACCCATCTCAGACTCAGAGATGGCTAGGAGTGCAAAAGGTGTCAAATCTCAATTACAGTGTTAAAGGGCTTCACAGACCCTGTTTTAACACGCCTAACCCTAAGCCCTCAAAAGAGCAAAGAACAACTCACCAAAAACCAGTGGCAAAAGGCACAAACCAAACATATTACACAATGACACACACCGACAGTAGTGGGTCAAACCATCATGCTACATTCCAGATTCTCTATCATATTTATTTACTAGCATGTTATCTAGGAGCCGTTGTGTGCAATCTTTGTTAAGCAATCAAACAGTATATTGTATCAGACCAGAGACACGATAAGGCAATCATGCAAATATGAAGCGTTTGTTTAACTAATTCCTCGCATATCTTTTACTTTGTCATATACAGTAGTAAGTGTGCATATATTGTTTAAACACCACCTTGAGCGCTGTCTCTTGAATGCCCTCCTCCGCCAGCTCCTCCAGGAGCAGCAGGAACTCCAGCTCTCTCCTGGTCACCGTGGAAACCTGGAGGGGCCGACAGAGCTAGCGTTAGCATAGCGGCTAGGCTAGTGCTAGTAGTAAACCAACCGGTGGTGAAGCCCTGTTGGTTTTTAAATAACTATCTGATGTCTAAATGAGTTGTATACAACACAGAGTGTGGGGCTGAATGATGCTATTGATTATGTGATTTATGTAATGAATAATGGGATGTGATGGCTATGCTGTGAGTGTTCACTGTACGGTTATGTTCTACGCTACGATACCCATAATAAAACCCCAATGGGGTTTCTTTTCTGTCATTCAATACAGAGAAATCATTCTAATAATTACATTATTATGGTATCGTGTGCCATTTAAACAAAAAGGCGACAAACACCTAAAACAATAACTCCATATATCAAGCGCCACTCAAAACGCATCTCTTTAACCGGTGATGATTTCATTTCTTGTTGCCTTTGCCGTTTGTTATTCAGCACATTGGGTTGGAGAAATGTGCTTTATAAGTACAGTTCATTCCACTGCATTAGGTTGACGTGCGTGTGCCCGGAGGGCTACAATCCTAACAGACGACATTTACCCGCTCCTGTGTGCATTTCTCCAGCACCTGAAGCCAGAACCAGGCTAGCTTGTGCGGCGTTCCCACAGACTGCCACCTGTAAACGACAAGAAGAACCGCTCATGGAATTTAATAACACTCACTTCCGTGTTTATTGGATTAGCCAGGAGTAGCCAGGGGCTAAAGTAGCTTCGGCAGCTCAGTTCAATCAGGCCAACCATAGAGGGTGTGCAATAGGTCAGATCAATAAGTCAGATCAACGTACTATTGTACTATATCAATGTACTATTTACAATTTACTCAACAGCGACATACAGTTGTTAGATACATGTCACTGATGAGGAGGAGGAGGTAGGGTTATAAGCATCTTGCTGTGAACGCCTACAGGGGAAGACATTGGGGTTTGAACCCAGAACCTTTCGGCTGGGAACCAAACACCCTTATCCATGAGACTATCCGGCCTCTTCCCCTAACCCTAACCCAGTAACGTTGATTAATGTTGACACTAACAGTAGGCAATTAAAACAACACAATGTCTCTCGTCAATAGTTTCAGAGAGGTCCCTGTACAGTGTTATCATGTATGTATTATTCTGAGGACTACAGCCACTCTAGGCAGCAGAGAAACAGACAAATCATGCGCTCACTTTTGCATATTATACTTTTGCATATTACATATTACACATTCAAATAACACAGTTTAACCGCTTTTTTGTGTGTGTTTTTTTACATACTTTAAGGCGTAGGGGCGTGAGATGATGGCCTTAATGATGTCCTTCACGTCGTCCGACTGTCCTCCGGCAGGGCCGACCAGCTGGGGCACACAGGCGGCGGCCAGCTCCCACTCGGCGTGCTGCAGGCACCGCCTGAAGAACACCACCAGGTCCCGGAGGGACGTCTCCGCGTCGCAGCCCAGGGGGAACATCACGGCGGCGACACCACCACCACCACCACCACCACCACCACCACCACCACTAGACACCGGTCACTGTAGAACCACCAGCACCAGCACCACCACCCTCAAGCCTCCCTCGTCTGAACCACAGGGAGACAACACGGCGATGGGTTACACTCGAGAAAGAAGTCAGCAACTTTCTTCACATCTCACACAACATCCGCCGCCGCCGCCGAGACGAGGGTATGACGTCACACCGACACCGACCTTAAAGTCCGAGGAACGGAAGACGCGCCGCGCATCGTCAGCGAGACGCAGCCGTCGCTCCAAGTGTCCGAACCGACGTCGACACTCAGCTCATCTGACGGCTACTAGCCGGGGTTCCGGGGCTAGCCGTGCCGTGTGTATTTATATTCCCGTCCTTTAGTCTTCACGTCTGGGTCCCGTCACGAGGCTCAGTGGGGGGTCCTACAGCAGCGGTCATGAATGAAACACTTCATGTTCACAACCCCCCCCTCAACGAAGTGTTGTTGTTGTTACTTCCCGTCCGCTTCCAGCTGTCATGCTAGCTGTCATGCTAGCGGCGTTGTATGGAGGCAGGTCATGTGACCCGGAAGGAGGTCATGTGACCCAACCGGCTGACTCATTGATAACTGAGTGGTGGTTCAAAGGTGGAGGTCGGAGCCGATCAATAAACATAAGTCATAAATCATCCACAATAATACAAAATAATAGTTTTCACAAGTTAAGATTTGTCTTGGGGGGACCAGTGTGGCACCTATATATAGTGTAATATATAATATAATTTAATGCAGTATATCAACCTACGTTGTATCTCTTTTTTAAATAAAATTGTAACACATTTCATAATAATGTCCGGTACTTTCTGCTGTGACACGACGAATTTATTGTATTATTTTATCTTGATAGGCACACATGTATTTGATTCGTTAGTCATGCAGTTTGATTGGGTCTTAAATAAAAAAAATACTACGCCGGTAGACTGGTATTTAATAAATGGTATTTATTAAATACACTTTAGTTTGCTAAACTGACTTCGTTATATTTGGGTTTGCACAAAAGAAGGACTCGGGACACGCCCCGCCGCATCCCCTTCTTCCTGGATGTGGGAGTCGGTCTCTATGACAACAGCGAGGCGGAGTCTGGAGGAATAGAATATTAATCTGGCTCGTCTCCATCCCATCACTGATCGAAATACACACAGATATCCCCTGGAATGGAAGAAACGGATAAAAAAGAAAATGTACGTATCGTCGTGTTGTTTTGACCTCATGACAAAGCGATGCCCGCTGGGGTTTTCGGGGTGAAATATGTTGGTTTAAATTATCTACAGCTATATTCAGTGCAGGGTGTAGTCTGTGCAACTAAACGGCCTCCAACAAAAGTGTGACTTGTTCGGTTTTATGCATTGATAACGTGATTTTCTAAATAAAAATCAGCCGGCCCTATCGCTCGCACCGGAGTCACCGCAGAAATGCGCAGAGGATAAAGATGGCAAGTTGCATCTGGTCCTATAGCTGCTGGACGATGAGCTATTTTAAGAATAAAACAACTGAACAACACACCTGGATGGCCTAGATCGCGTCGCTTTGTGTAAACCGTGAACCTGTATATGCATGCTGATGTGTGTGGTAAGTTAACATGGTGTGTTGTACCGCAGGGGGAATATAGCGGTGTGATAAAGGGCGGGCTGCGGCCTTCCATGAAGCTGGTAGTGATGGGGATCGTTAACAATAAAGCCAAGAGGTGAGCACACACACACACACACACACACACACACACACACACACACACACACACACACCTGTTCCAGACCGGTTTCAAACACGTCATAGACACATAGGATTTAGCAGAACCAGAACAATGTTTATGTTTTGACGTCAGGGTGTCATGTGCAAATGACAGATACATAGAGATAGATAAATAGATGGATATTGTATTCATATGAATAAATCAATCATTCTAAAATGCATCCTTAAGAGAACTCCACATAAAACTGTATGCACATTACATAATACAGTACAGAAGGGATTATTTTGCTCTGAATTGTAAGTATATATGGCATTCATCTTTAAATGGAAGGTTTTGATGGCTTGATCTCAGTTAGCATTTGTTGAATAGAACAGGCTGTTTCAGAGAGAGAGAGAGAGAGATACACAGAGAGAGAGAGAGAGAGAGAGAGAGAGAGAGCGAGAGAGAGAGAGAGTCAGGAGATGGCACTGTTGTACTGATGGATGTCTTGTAGCCCTGTGTGTGTGTGTGTCTGTGTGTGTGTGTGTGTGTGTGACAAAAAAGTCTAGGTTTGGATCAGAATAATCCAACTTATAATGAACAGTTAAATAAACACAAGAACAACAGTGTACGACTCGTACATATAGATTGTATTAAACCCTCTTGTCCTGGCATGGCCCCACAGCATCGAGGTGGCCGTATCCAGCGCTCCCCAGCAGGAGGAGACAGAGGGCGACGTGGGCCTCCAGTTAAAAGTTAACTTTTCGGATAAAGCCGTCCAGCGGAACGCCCGTCTGGCTGGGAAGTGGGGTCCTTCTGAAAACACTCTGTCCTACTTCCCCTTTGCCGCAGGAGAGGCCTTCAAGGTAGGACGCATTTCGGTTGTTTCCGTCAGAGGCGTTCATTTAGCAGGAAGCTAACTCTCATCTCCAACGAGACTTGTTTGCTAATAATTTGAGTGATTTCGCGACCCACAGGTTGAAAACCACTGTATTACAATTGAAACACTAGGTATTTTCCTATAACCTCATGCATTTATCAAGCCCTGACAGATGGAAATATATATATATAATGTATGTAATTAAATTCACTGCAAGTCGCTTTGGATAAAAGCCTCTCCTAAACTATATTCGTGTCGTCTAACTGCCTTCATATTCCCCGACAGATGGAAATAGTTTGTGAGCACCAGCAGTTCCGCATCCTGGTGGACGGCCAGCCGCTGTGTGGCTTCACCCACCGCCTCACGCCCCTCGCCTCCCTCACTGCCCTCACAGTGTTTGGAGATCTGCAGCTAACCAAGGTGGCCTAACCCCGACCCTGACCCTAACCCCGACCCTGACCCTAACCCCGACCCTGACCCCGATCCTAACCTCTGACCCCGACCCTAATCCTGACCTCCCCTAACCCCGACCATAATCCTGACCTCTGACCCCGACCGTAACCCTGACCTCAACCCTAACCCCGACCCTAACCCAGACCCGACCCTAATCCCGACCTCCCCCGACCTCCTGCACATCCAACAGAGATTTAAAAAAAATGAAACTACCGTTCATTTGGAGAAATGGTTGGACTTGAATTACGTATGTTGTCTGGATGAAAAGAGTCCATTGAGGATGTTTGTGGGTCCAATACAAAGTGATGCCTGCCTTGTAATCCCGTGTAAAGACAAGTGCCTTCACTAGGTTACCTGCGAGGGGACGTGAACCCATAGACTGAATGTAGGCCTAACAATCGTGCTGATGTCAATTCACCACGGGGAATGTCAACTGAATCGGATGAATTCGAGGAAATCATAGCATTGGTTTTAAATTTGAACGACGAAAACGCTGTCGTGGTGTCTCGGTGCTGTGAAGAGACGAATGAAGATTCATATTTGTGATTGTGTTATCCGGCACAAAAGTTGAGCACAATCTCTCATTTTTGTGAGGCTAAATTACTGAACCACTTTTGTTTACAGTGACGAATAATGATTGTGAAATCAGTTGAATCAGTTAAAATCGGAATGAACCTGTTCCCAACTTCACACCCTAATATATGTTTATGTAAAACTAAATAGGCGCATGGAATGAAGATAGTAGGATTTGTTTTGTCCTTATATAGCATTCTTAGTCCTTCTACGTTTACTGGTTTTAGCTTTGAAAAAGCTGTTATCTAACACTGTCCGTGTAATCGTTTCCCAATCCATAGCACTTTTTTGATCTGAATGTTCCACTTGTACTTGACTTCACGGCAATAAACTGTCATTTGTTTGTTAATGCGTCTCCTAGTTCCTGAAAAAACATTTATTTGCTTCCACATAAAAAGCCGAGGTCATGTTAAAGCGTTTTACCGTTGAGTTAGCGCCAGGTTAGCTCTGTGGTTAGCGCAGGCCTAATAATAAGGTGCTAGGTAATAAAAAAAACACCTTAACAGTGTGTCTTCGCTTCTCTGGGTGGGCGTGACGGCACTCGACAGGCTGCCAGTGTTTTTGTGTTTTGAAAAGGTACAGAACATCCCCTGAGGACGGTGTGGCATGCCTGCACACGCTCACGGTTACTAGCGTCAGGCACAATCCATTCCAAAACACAGTCAGCAAATACAAATATGAAATACTAAATAATGAACATTGTAAAAATAAAATACATTGCAGCCAACGTTCAAACAAAAGCCGTGAATTAACATTCAACATGAAATATCAGTTTCTTTGAATTACTGCATGACTGCTACATTCATGGGATGTATTAGTCTACAGTCTTGAGAGTTAAAAGAGTGAAGGGTGTCTAGATCTCCTTCCTGATAGCGTCTATCCAGTCCATCTTGTCTGTGTGCGTGGGAGCCTGGATGTAGTAGTGGGTGTCTGACTTGGTGATGACCTTGAACAGATTTCCCTGGACCTCACCTTTCACCCCTGTGTGAAGACACACCATCCATGTTAATACTGCACGAATAGTACAATATTACCCGGGTTATTACAGTACTGTTAACACAGTTACAGTATCGTCCAGGTTATACAGTATTGATAAGACAGTGTTACTAAAACAGTGCTGTTAATAACGTAGCCTATACGGCATTGTTAATAAAGAATGGTTAATAAACGTGTTAAAACAGAGGGTTCAGAGGGTGAAACTACCTACTAGATAGAAACACGCACAGGACAACGTTTTTTTGGTGATAATATCAAACGTCTAACCTCATTTGAATTGCTTCACATGAACACCTCTTTTCTTGTTATAGTAACATTTTTGGGGGCCAACAATCGGGTCGGCCCTTTTGGCGTCCCCCCAAATTTTCCGTGCCCAGACAGTGACTCACCCGAGGGAACGCCGTTGTCATGCAGCGCAGACACCAGACAACCCCTGAGGGAGAAGCCGCCCGCCGGGACGGTGTCATTCTACCATGTGACCCAGCAGACAGGAAGTGCAGGAGACAGAGCAGAGAGAGAATGATGACTCGTTAGCCAGTGAGTCGTGGGCCTTATTCACCCATGGCGGCCATCTTGGTTCCAAACGCTAGCAGGGTGATTGGAACTGAATGCGGAATTCCGCATTCAGTTCCATCACCCTGCTAGCGTTTGGAACCCAGAGGGAACCAAGATGGAGGAGTGATGTAAGCACCTTGCTGGGGTCGTAGTAGTGCAGGAAGGAAGGCTCTGAGCGTAGCACGAAGAGACGCACCTTCCAGTTCTTCCTCTGGTGACCCTGTGGAGAGGAGAGGAGAGGAGAGGGGAGGAGAGGGGAGGAGAGGAATGAACACAATGTGTTCATTGTGATGCGGGTGCTCATCATCGGTGAAATGCCAGTGAGCTCGTGGTTACCTGTTTCAGCAGGTAGCCCCGCCGTGTCACATGACCACTGAGCTCCACGGCCGCCAGCGACGTCTCCGCCTTCACGCTCCCGCGCTTCTTGAAGCTCTCCGCCTGAAGAGGAGCACAGAGAAGAAGCTTCATAAAGAGGGCAGGATAGTCGACTCCCAGCCGAAAGGTACCGGGTTTGATCCCCAATGTCCACAGTCTAATGAGTGTCACTTCAGTCACTCACAGGTCTCCTACCACCTCACTAGTCTCCTACCACCTCACAGGTCTCCTACCACCTCACTAGTCTCCTACCACCTCACAGTCCACCTCACAGGTCTCCTACCACCTCACAGGTCCACCTCACAGGTCTCCTACCACCTGACAGGTCTCCTACCACCTCACAGGTCTTCCACAACAACCACACAGCCCCCGTCCCCTCCACAGTCCCAGGCGAGGGGGTGTTCCCGGTCCACTCACGAAGCAGTAAAGGGCGGTGGAGTCGTCCAGGAACTGCTGGGTGAGGCCGGCGGTGCGCAGGGCCTCCACGCTCCTCTGGCCGAGCGGACGTACGAACCCCTCCTCCATCACCGCCGAGGCCAGCGTCACCGCCTCCACCCGGCTGAGCACCAACCTGGAGAACACCAGCCAGTCCACCACCGCAGAGCCTGCACAGAAACACAACCACAGCTACAGCGCTACAACAGCAACGGCGGGGGTCTGTGTTACACCATAAGGGAGGCAACAGAAGCTTACATGAAGACGTTACGTCAATGATTTACCTGAGAAGCAGTTGCTGTAGGTGCTGCATTGGTCAAAGTGGTTGGTCATTTTGATGCCACTGTGGACGTCATACATGGAGTCCACCACCAGACTGGAGAGAGAGAGAGAGAGAGAGAGAGACTAACCAGACTGTACAGAGAGAGAGAGAGAGAGGGAGAGAGATCCCGATCCACTTCCATTCACACCTCATCATCCTAATCCAGTTGAAACCTTTGTGTGATGGGACGTACCTGAGGTTGATGTCCTGGAGGTTCTGCTGTTGGGTGGAGGTGGAGTCCTGGTCTCCGGCCGCCACCGCCGCCCCGTCCGCCTGACGTAGGTCCTCCACCGCGGAGGTGATGGCGGAGGCCCAGTCGTCTCTCTCCTCGCGGGAACACGCCTCCAGGAAGTGATCTACGGAGCTCTTGGTCCTCAGCTTGAACACGAGCTGGGACAGGATTAGATCAGACTAAGATTAGGTTTAAGGTTAGGTTAGACTAAAATGAGGGTTAGGTTTAGATTTAGGTTTTTTAGATGAGATTAGATTAGATGAGTTTAATTTTAAATTAGATCATATTAGATTAAATCACTTTTTCAACATTTTGTTATCCTGTAACGTGATACGGTTGATCACATGATTATTGTTACGTTATAAAATGTCATGGACTGGACTTCAAGTGAGTGCTATATTTGAAGGAAGTACTGAGTAAGTACTACTAACTAAGAAACACTTAACCATTTGTAGCCAGAAGTTCAGACTGAAGGAAACCTGCAGCCTGGAGCTATGAGTCTGAGCTAGAGAGATTGTAGATGTAGATTATAGAGACTACAGAGGTGTTCTGGTGGAAACCACACGCACACACACACACACACACACACACACACACACACACACACACGTTGCATCACCACAATCTCATGAATCAAACTGAAACCTGTCAAGTGTTTATGCCTTTGTGTTGAGGTGTGTTCATTCTTCAGTATATAATCATGAAACATAGAACGGATAACTACATGTACGATTTAAATACATGAAATAAAGAATGGCTAACTACATGTACTATTTAATACTTGTGTGTTCTGGTTCTGCTACTCTGCACTCTGTCCAGTTGTTAGAACTTTTGTCGCTACGCCAGTTTTGCTAGAATGCTTTGATGGTTCCCAGCCTCGCTTGTAATTCACTTTTGATAAAAGCGTCTGCTAGATCAGGGGATCCCAAACTTTGACACGCCGTGACCCACGTCTGGCCCAGGACCCCCCACATATTGGTACATTCTCACCATTACCATGTCAAAAAAGTGAGATCATTAAGATTTCTCAGTGTATATTGTTCATGGATGCAGTGTTCCCCTTTTCAGTCTTCAAACATGCTAATGATCAAATGCATGTAGGCATGCCCATGCATGTTTATTTTTTAACAAAATGTTCAGAGAAATATTGTTTGTGGCCATCCCGCAACTCGCTTGGCCCTTGGTCCCCCAGCCCAACACTACCACCTTCCTCCCCCCAACACACACATCACGTACACACACACACACACACACACACACATACACACACACGCACACACGC